>PVIY010061099.1:0-11365 GCA_004026745.1 Myrmecophaga tridactyla | reverse complement strand
AGCCTGAAAAGTCCTGCCGCTGTATCCAGAGGCAGTCAAGCCTTTGTAGATACACCGCCACAAAAACCTCTGTTTCCTTCTTTTTTTTTTTTTTTCCCCTTTTTCTGTCAGTCCTGCCCCCTTGGCGCTGGGGCAAAAATGAGCAACCTCTGCTTTGATCAGTTTCACCTAAGCTGAGGGCCTATTTTTAGTAGTCAGGATTTGTTAATTAGTTCCACAATTGGCGTTTGATTGTGCCCAGTCCCTGCTGCTGGTAAAGTCCTTTCCTTTCCCCTCTGGGAAGCGGCCTGTGGGGGAGGGGTGCTGGCCGCCACAGCTTTGGGAACTCACGGTTCTGGGGGGTGCTCACAGCCAGTCCAGCTGGTCCAGACTGGGGTACGCTGTGTGTCTGGTCACTGACGTGGCCCCAGGAGCTGTTCTGTACTGTTTCTGGTTATTTAGTAGTTGTTCTGGAGGACGAACTAAAATGCACACGTTGTTAAGCTGCCATCTTGACCCAGAAGTCCAAAACCTTAATTTTGACAAATAACACCAAATTGCCATCTAATGGATTTTTATCATTTTACATTCCCATTAACATTATTATTATTATGATTAATTTTTTTTTTTTTTCCTCATGGGCAGGCACTGGGAATTGAACCCGGGTCTCCAGCATGGGCCATTAACAATATTATGAGAGTGTTTATGTTTCCACGGCCTTGCCCATACAGTGTGTTGTTCAATTTCTGAATATTTGCAATATAAATGGGAAAGCTGGTTTCTTGCTATGGTTTTAATTTGCATTTAGCTTACTATAAATGAAGTTGAGCATTCTTTTTTTTTTTTACATGGGCAGGCACCGGGAATCGAACCTGGGTCCTCTGGCATGGCAGGCAAACATTCTTACCTGCTGAGCCACCGTGGTCCACCCTGAAGTTGGGCATTCTTTAATGTGTTTGAGGTTCTTTTGTTTTCCTGTTTCTGTGAACACCTTGTTTTTATTTTGATATTAGTCTTCTTGATTTGTAGCACCTTGTTTTAAAAATATGATGTAGTACTTTGTGATATCAGTTTTTTCCTGCTTTTTCTTTAACCCTGCATGTCTAATTTGTTTTTTTCAAAACCATAGGAAAATTATCTTAATCCTCTTAATAACTTGTCATCTGTCTCTGGTCCACTTGGTTTTTTCATTGGATGTCTTTGTTACTGTTGAAGAGCAAACATTTCTCTCTGACCCTTTTAAAATCTGTACACTTTGGAAATCAGTTTCCTCGTTAATTAATTTATTTATTCAACAAGCATTTATTAAGGACCTTCTATGTACTAAGAATTGTGCCAGGTTTTCTGTAGAATGCAAAGGAAAATTATCTCCCTTCCCTACATTGGTCAGATGAGAAAGTTGTGAAATAACCACTTTAGAATATGTGCCTGCTGCTATGGGAATAGAGGAAGGCACTGCTGCAGTGGTTAAGTGGCATGTGTTAAGGGTGGCTATACAAATTACATATACATGAAAGTTAAAGGAAAAAAAGAAAAAGACCTATGTTAAGAATTGAATTGCAACACATTAAGAACAAAATTTTAACTTTGAACACATGATCTCAAAGTTCTTCTTTTTTTACTCAAAAACTTTTTCAAGTTCTTTTTTAGAGGCAAATTTCTGTCATCCTGCTCAATATTACAGAAATTGGATATGTCTTTTTACCAGCTTTTCTAAAATTGTTTCTGCTTCAGGTGGTTTGATATTGGCTGCTGATTACTCTCAGCTTGAACTGAGGATCTTGGCTCATTTATCCCATGATCATCGTCTCATTCAAGTATTAAACACTGGAGCTGATGTTTTCAGGAGCATTGCAGCAGAATGGAAGATGATTGAGCCAGAGGCAGTTGGGGATGATCTGAGGCAACAAGCAAAGCAGGTGGTCTTTATGAACATGCTTAATATAAATGAGAAGCATTTTAAAGATTCAAAAACAGAAAAATTATCATGATTACTTGCAGTTATCCAAGAACAATTTCTCCGTTTTTGGATCTTTGAAACCACATTCATCTGAGCCTTTATCATGGTATTTATTTTAGTTTGTTAAGACTGCTGGAATGCAGTATTCCAGAAATGGAATGGCTTTTATAAAGGGAATTTATTGAGTTATAAGTTTACTTTCTAAGACCATAAAAGTGTCCAAATTAAAGTATCCAGAGAAACCTTGACTCAAGAAAGGCTGATGTCTGTCACAAGGGAAGGCACATGGCTGATGTCTGCTGGTCTTTGTTCCTGGTTCCATTGCTTACAGCTTCTGATGCCAGTGGTTACCTTTCTAAGTGTCTGTGGGCCTTCACTTATCTCCTGCAGGAGATCTCCTGGGTTCTGGCTTGCTTAGCATCTCATGGGATGCTCCCTGGGCTCTGCATCTTGAAATGTATGTGTCTAGGTGTCTGCTCTCTCTGCCAGCACTCCAACCATCTCCAGATGTCTCTATCTCTGTCAGCTCGGGCTCCTCTTTAGCTTCTGTTGGCTCTCTCAGCTCCTGGTGTCTCCTAGGGCTTCTGCATTTCCAGAAGTCTGCATCTGCATCTGAGGTTCTCTAAAATGTCGCCCCTCCCTTTTTTTTGGATAAAATTTAACATACAAACATAATACAAACATTCCATACATGGTGTACAATCAATGGCTCACAATATCATCATGTAGTTTCTACTTCTACTTCAGCCAACCATCTCCTGGGGAATTCGTCATCTTCATCAGTTTCCAACTTGCTGCCTGCTCTATGGAATTCAGACTTGCCAATTACTGAGGTTATGTTAGCCAATGACTATTGTAAATCTCATTTTATATGCATAAATCCTTTTGATTCTATTTCTTTAGAGAACCCTGAGTAATTAATACATATATTCATATTCTCCATCCCTCTTTTCCTCTCAAAAAGTAGTACTTAAATGTGGAAGAGATGTTCACTGGATATCAATTTCTAGGGATCTAATTCAACAAATGTAGTCATTGTTTTGACTCACTTTGAAATAAAAAGTGCACCAAAGTTTGAATCTTCCGGAAATGTTTTTTTTTTTTTGGCTTCATAATAAGAATTTATTGGCTCAACTTCAGACGTTGTATAATATCTGCATTTTATGCAGTTATGCTTTTTACTTACTGAATTTGATGGTTACTTTTCACAGATTTGCTATGGAATAATTTATGGAATGGGAGCTAAATCTCTAGGAGAGCAGATGGACATTAAAGAAAATGATGCTGCTTGCTATATTGACTCCTTCAAATCCAGATACACAGGTAATAAAATTTTGAGTACTTGTTATCAGATAATATTCTTTTTTGTGTGTGTGTGGCATTATAGCCCACATCTTTTTTGTTTGTTTGTTTTATTTCAGCATTTTTTTATTGTGAAATATAACATATATACAAAAAAAGCAATAAATTTCCAAGTACATTTTAACAAGTAGTTATAGAATAGATTTTGAAGTTTGGTATGGGTTATACTTCCATGATTTTTCATCTAGCTGCTTCAAGACACTGGAGACCAAAAGAAATATCAATATAACGATTCAGCCATTATACTAATTTGTTATAGCCTATTTTCTCTGTTATATTCTTCCATCTTTTTTTTCTTTTTTTGTGAAAAATAATGTTTATATAAAAAAACAATGAATTTCAAATCTGTAGAACAGATTTCACAGTTTGGTATGGGTTATAATTCCACAATTTTAGGTTTTTATTTCTAACTGCTCTGTGATACTAGAGACTAAAAGAAATATCAATATAATTGAGAATCAGCACTCATATTTATTTGTTAAACCCGACCTTCTCTGTATGACTCCACCATCACCTTTGATCTTTCTCTCTTACTCTTTAGGGATATTTGGACTATGCCCATTCTAACTTTTTCATGTTGGAAGGGGCTGTTGATAATATTAGATAAGGGGATGAAACTAGTTGATGTTCTGGAGAGGCTGTTACATCTGCATTTCAGGACTTACCTGCTCCAGGGAACCATCTGGAAGTTGTAGGTTTCTGAAAAGTTACTCTAGTGCATAGAACCTTTGTAGAATTTTATATATATTGCCCTAAGTATTCTTTAGGATTGGCTGGAATGGTTTTGGTTGGGGTTTGGCAAGTTATGCTAGGTAACAGTGTCTACCTGAAGTTTGCATAAAAGTGACCTTCAGAATATCCGCTCAACTCTATTTGAACTCTCTCAGCCACTGATCTAAATACTTTTCTTTTCAACCATGTAATTTTTAAAACTATGTTATAGAATTTTCTTCTATTAATGTTTTTATTAATCCGAATTTTTGAAGGTATTATTGAAGGCAAATAACATTACCCTTATTGTAATTTTTTACTAAGATGTACTTTGATGATAAAAGTAGGGACAGAGATGGAATAACAGAATACATTGGTATGTATATATACTATTGTGTCATTGTGTGTCTCAGTAAAATCTGAGAATTATAGTGTGCTTTGGGCTCAGATAACCTTAGTTTGAAAAAGTAAATATACCAGGAACTGTAAGAGAACAACTGATGTTACAGAGCAGTTTGATAATCACTGTTCTTAAATTCCCTCTTTTGGCAGTTTATTGAGGTGTAATATACATACAGTAAAATTCACTATTTTAGGTATACTGTTCCATGAATTTAGGCAAATGCATACAGTCATGATCTATACATAGTTAACTTATAGAACATTTCCATTACCCCAAAAAGTTCCTTTTTTGATCCTTTATAGTTATTCCCATCCCAGTGCCCCATTGGTACTGGAGTAACCAGTGCACTACAGCAAGAAAAAAATAAAAAATATACAGATTTGAAAGGAAGAAGAGGCCTGTCTTTATTCATACATGACATGATCTTCTATTTGAAAAATTATATGGATTTTACAAAAACAACTACTAGAACATATAGCTAAATTTAACAAATTCTTACCATACAATGTCAGTATGTAAAATTTAATTACATATTATATACTAGAAGCAAACAGTTATTTTATGAAATATAAAACATACATACTAGTTGTAATCACATCAAAAATCATGACATATCTGGGGTAAATTTAAAAAAATATGTGGAAGATTTATATATTGAAAACTCCAAAGTAATTCTGAGTGAAATTGAATAATATTCAATGAGCATATACCATGTTCATTTTTTGGAGGCATAGTATGGTCATGATATTACTTGTACTCAAATTATTTTATAGATTTAATGCAATGCCAATTAAAATTCCAATACACTTTTGTATAGAATTTGACAAGCTAATCCTAAAATTTATATGGAAATCAAAATGACCTGCAATAGCCAAATTAACTATGGGGAAGAACTACAAACTTGAGGACTTATACTTCTTAATTTCAAAACTGATACAACTATAATAACAACAATAGGTATAAGAATAGACAGAGAAGAATGGAACACAATAGAGTGTCCACAAATAGAGCTAATCGTATTTGATGAATTGTTTCTCAGTGAAGTTGGCAAGATACTTCAATAGAGAAAGGATGGTCTTTTTAACAAATGGTGCTAGGACAATTCGTTATTGGTAAAGAAAAAATGAACCTGAGAATTTAACTCACATTATATACAAAAACTAGCTTATGTGTAGCATAGATATAAATTAAATAACTACCTGTAAATCTTCCAGAAGAAAGCCAGATAGAGAAGCTTCATGACTTTTGGGTAGGCAAAGATTTCTTTAGACCTAAGAATACTGAATTAACCATAAAAGATACATTAATAAAGGACATGGTTAAGAAAATGTAAAGGCAAGCCACAGACTGGGAGAAAATATTTGTGGTACCTATTATCTAACTTGAATCCAGAATATATAAAGAACTCTTATGACTCAACACTAAGAAGGCATACAATCCATTAAAATAAAGGTCAAAAGATTTGAACTTATATTTCACAAATTTGCATGGACAGCTACTGTAAATATTGTTTCATTAGTCATTAGGGAAAAGCAAATTAAAGCCACAAAGAGATGCCACTACACACTAGAATAGTTAAAATTAAAGACCTATAACCCTTTTACATTGCTGCGAGGATGGAAAATGGAACACCACTTTGGAAAACAGTATGGCTTTTCTGTATAAAGTTATACATATTTAACCATCAGCTCTACAATTCTACTATCAAGTATTTGTCCAAGAGAAATGAAAACAGATGTCGAGAGAAAGATTTGTACATGAATGTTATAGCAGATTTATTCATAACATCCAAATAGAGAATGGATAGACAAATTTTGGTGTATGTCTGCAATGGAATATTATTTTTCAAGAAAGAGGATTCAAATACTGATACTCACTGTTGTATCAGTAATTTTTTGCACCTGTTTTTCTCAGCCAAAGAAGGCAGACAAATGAGTACATGCAGCATAATTCAATTCTATGAAATTCAAGTAATTTCATAAACTAATCTATAGGTCATAAAGCAGATCAGTGAATGTCTGAGGTTGTTAATGGGAGGAACTGATTGTAAAGAGGCCCAAGGGAACTTTTGGGGGTAATGAAAATGTTTTATATTTTGTAGTGGTGGTTATACATATGTGTACCTGTGTTAAAATTAATCAGACTGTTCATTTGAAATGGATTCCTTTTTTTTATTTTTTTATTTTTATTATCAAAACTTAACAAACATAGAAACATTCTTGACATACAAACATTTTATATGTGGTGTAAAATCAATATAAATTGATTTATATTGTGTATAATATCATCACATAGTTGTGTATTCATCACCATGATTAATTTTTTGAATGTTTGCATCTCTTCAGCAAATGAAATAAAGGAAAAACTGATACATACCATACCCCTTACCCTTCCCTCTCATTGACTGCCAGTGTTTCCATCTACTCAATTTATTTTAACCTTTGTTCCCCCTATTATTTGTTTATTTTTATCCATATTTTTTACTCATCTGTCTATACCCTAGATAAAAGGACATCAGACACAAAGTTTTCATAATCACACAATCACATTGTAAAACTTATATCGTTATACAATCATTTTCAAGAAACATGGCTACTGGAACACAGCTCTACAGTTTCCCTTTAGCTACTCCAATACACCATAAACTAAAAAGGCGATATCTATATAATGCCTAAAAATAACCTCCAGAATAACCTCTAGACTCTGTTTGAAATCCTCAGCCACTGAAACTTTATTTTTTTAAGTATTTTTATTGTAAACAATGAACAGACATGCAAACATTTTGACATACAAACATTCTTGACATGGTTACAATCAGTGGCTCACAATATCATCACATAGTTGTGCATTCATTACCATGATCACCTTTTTGAACATTTGCATCTCTCCAGCAAAAGAAAGGAAAAGAAAAAACTCACACATGTCATACCTCCTATCACTCCCTTTCATTTACCACTAGTATTTCAGTGCACTCAATTTATTTTAATCTTTTTTCCCCCTATTGCTTGTTTATTTTTTTATCCACATTTTTTACTTATTTGTCTATACCCTAGATAAAAGAAGCACCAGACACAAGGTTTTCACATTCACACAGTCACATTGTGAAAGCTATATCATTATACAGTCATCCTCAAGAAACATGGCTACTGGAACACAGCTCCACATTTTCAGGTACTTCTGTCTAGGCACTCTAATATACCATAAACTAAAAAGGGGATATCTATATAATGCCTAAGAATAACCTCCAGGATAACCTCTCAACTCTGTTTGAAATATCTTAGCCATTGACACTTTATTTTGTCTCATTTCTCTCTTCCCCCTTTTGATTGAGAAGGTGTTCTCAGTCCCTTGATGCTTGAGTCCCAGCTCATTCTGGAATTTCTGTCCATGTTGCCAGGGAGGTTTACACCCCTGGGAGTCATGTCCCACTAGAGAGGGGGAGGGCAGTGAGTTCGCTTGCTGTGTTGGCTGAGAGAGAGAGAGGCCACATCTGAGCAACAAAAGAGGTTCTCTGGGGTGAGTCTTAGGCCTAATTTTAAGGAGGCTTAGCCTATCTGTTCTGGGGATAAGTTCCATATGAATAACCCCCAAGGTTGAGGGCTCACCTTATTGCTTTGGTTGTCCCCACTGCTTATGAGAATATCAGAAATTCTCCCAAACAGGGAAGTTGAATTTTCCCCCTTTCTTGCCATTTCCCCAAGGAGACTTTGCAAATACTTCTTTATTCAGTGTTCAAATCACTCTGGGATTTATCAGGGCATCACACTAACTTGGACAAACCTATAAAATCTCATGCCCTATTCAAGGTTCCATGTATTTATGGGTTCAATTAAACTGTCCATCTAAGTTAAATTAGGAAATGTACTAGTCAAAATATAAAATTTATACCAAATAAACATTTCTTGCTTTAGTCTCACATAGAAGTTGAAGTTTTAAAATATGAATAACCATCTATTTTCAGTATCCTGCAACATTGATATTCCTTTGTTCTTCCTCATGCAAAAACATTTTTAATTTGTACATTTAGTCACTGTCAGTGTACACTCTGGGCATTCCTAGATTATACCATCTCAGCCTTTATCGTCTATCTTTCCTTCTGGTGAAACTTTATTTTGTCTCATTTCTCTCTTTCCCCTTTTGGTCAAGAAGATTTTCTCAATCCCTTGATGCCAAATCCCAGCTGATCCCAGGATTTCTGTCCCATGTTGCCAGGAAGGTTTACAACCCTGGGAGTCATGTCCCACATAGAGGGGGAGGGCAGTGAGTTTGCTTGCCATGTCGGTTTTGAGGAAGAGACCACATCTGAGCAATAAAATAGGTTCTCTGGGGGTGACTCTTAGGCCTAATTTTAAGTAGGCTTAGCTTAAGTTTCATAAGGGTGAATCCCAAGATTGAGGGCTTGGCCTATTGATATGGTTGTCCCCACTGCTTGCAAGAATATCAGGATTTCTCCAAATGGGAAGTTGAATATTTCCCCCTTTTCTCACTGTTCCCCAAGGAGACTTTGCAAACATTTATTTATTCACTGTGAATTGGATTCCTTTTGATGTATGTAAATTATATCTCAGAATTGATTGTTTAAAAAGCACATGTGATCTATGACTATTGGAAGGCCTTCCACAGGTGTCAGATAAGAGTCAGATAAGAGAATTTATAGAGGTGCATTCTCTTAATATTCACTATTTTCTTTGCTCTTCATCCAACAATATCACAGTAATCATTGAAGGGAAAAAGATGAAAGTCTAATTGCTTTCTGAAATGCTTGTGCTAGTGGTCAATTATCTTCACTAAGTATGAGGGGTCTCAGTTGATAAATATGTGTTTATTACATAGGATGAGCAGAACTGTGAGAAAGCAGAAATTACACATTTCAATATAGATCAGCAGAGGCTCTCTCTCTGATTATATTTTGAAGAGTAAAGAGAAAGAATGTTCCAGGAAGGGAGAACTTTGTGAACTCAGAGTCAGAATGAACAGGGAAGAGATTGGCCCAACTGGAGCAGATAATTCATCCTGGAGATCCATAAAATATCATATTGGACTTAGATTGCAAAGGATGAATATTGATCTAGGGAATATGAATGTCTGAATACTACACTATACATAATATTTCTGAATTTTAAGAAGAGTCGTGTTCCAAATGAAATGTTTACTTTAACTCATGCATTAAGTTTAGAAAGGTCCTACTTGGATGGTAGCATAGATGGTAATAAGGAAACATTGGGGTGTTTTAAGCCTGGAAATGGTAAAATCAAAGTGTAATCAAGGAATAATACAAAGAACAGAGATCTTTGAAAACTAGTATAAATCTTTGAAAACTAGTATAATATTCTGGACTAAAATCACAGTTTGTTTGTTTTTTTTGCATGGGCAGGCACTGGGAAACGAACCCGGGTCTCTGGCATGACAGGAGAGAATTCTGCCACTGAGCCACTGTCTCACCACTCACATAGATTTTTATGCCTCCTCTGTTCTATAATTTTGTTTTGTTTACAAAAGAAGATAGGATTTAGTTAAGCTACTTCTTTTTGGTTTTAACTTTATGAGTACAAAAAACAAATGAAATTTTAATTACATAGTTATGTTGGTGTGGTATCAGTGTTACATAACCATTGTAGGATTTGGTATATTTCTCCACATTGAAACTAGTGAATGAGATTAAGGATGGACCTTGGTTGTGTATAAGTATTTTTGTATCTTCTTTATAGGAATTAACCATTTCATGAAAGAGACAGTGAAGAACTGTAGAAGAGATGGCTTTGTTCAGACCATTTTGAGAAGGCGTAGATACTTGCCAGGAATCAAGGACACCAACCCTTACCATAAAGCTTACGTATGTTGAAATTCCCCTATACATTTAAGCATTTCAATACCATACTTTTTCAGCTAAGACTAAGTACTGCTGACGTCCCTTTCAGGGACCACCGGCGCATTAACTGTGAGCTCTGCTCAGACATGGCCAGTCACTGCCTTCATTAGGGACTTTTGAGCTGATGGCATGTGCCGGTGTCTGCTGAGCACGGTCCCCTGGGAGACTGAGCCTTTAATAGTGCTGCGTTGTATTTCAGGGTAAAGAAACTGCATTTCAGTGAACAATTATTTATTAGCTTTGGTAATAAGTGGTAAATAAACTTAATTCTTATATCTTCAGACTATTTGTTTCAGATATCATATCTGCCACGTCACATCAGATTGCTAATGTTCCTCAGAGATTAGCAAATCATTAAATTGTGACATTTTAAAAATACGTTCTACTTGTTTGTTTATTATAAAAGCACTCCCTTATGAGTGGTTTTCAGGATACCCAAAATATTAAACAAGGCTATCTTTAACATCACTTAAGGATTTATTGATATTTTCTCAAAGCTATGATTAAAATCTCCTGCTGAAATCATTAAAACATGTATCTGGCTATTTAAGCTTCTATTATAGGCTAAATTTTGCTGGTTCTACTGGTTGTAGAAGTTGTAGAAGTTCTGTCCTTGCCCCAGAATTTTAAAAAAATTTATCTATTTTTTCATTGCATAGTTGTATATTCATCATCATGGTCATTTCTTAAAACATTCGCATCAATTAGAAAAAGAAATAAAAAGGAAACATTACTGATTGTATATGTAGAATGGAATGATATCTTAATGTTTTGTTTGTTAATTTTTTTAATTAATAAAAAAAGTTAAAAAAAAAAAAGGAAACAGAAAAAAATTCATACATACCGTAGCCCTTAGCCCTCCTTGATCACTAGCATTTCAATCTACTAAATTTATTTTAACATTTGTTCCCCTTTTATTTATTTATTTTTAATCCTTATGTTTTACTCATCTGTCCATAAGGTAGGTAAAAGAAGCATCAGACACAAGGTTTTCAGAATCACACAGTCACACTGTGAAAGCTATATCATTATACAGTCATCCTCAAGAAACATGGCTACTGGAACACAGCTCTACATTTTC
>PVIY010061098.1:0-11367 GCA_004026745.1 Myrmecophaga tridactyla | reverse complement strand
CATGAACAGCAGGGTCTGTAGGAGACTCATCCTTGGTTCCTGAATGGCTGGCTTGCTGATTCTACTCCCACCACTTGGCATGGGCCTAAATCTGGAATTCTGTGACTCTAATGTCATTGACCATTTTGCCTGTGATGGATAGCCCCTTCTAAAGATCTCATGCTCAGACACATGGCTCATAGAGCAGATGGTCATAATCAGTGCTGTGTTGACCTTTATCATGACCCTTGTATGTGTACTTCTATCCTACATGTACATAATCAAAATCATTCTAGGATTCCCTTCTGCCCAGCAAAAGAAAAAGGCATTTTCTACCTGCTCTTCCCATATGACCGCGGTCTCCATCACCTATGGCAGCTGCATCTTCATCTACGTCAAACCTTCAGCAAAGGAGTCGGTGGCTGTTAATAAGGGTGTGACAGTGTTAACTTCTTCCATTGCTCCTATGCTGAACCCCTTCATTTACACTCTGAGGAACAAGCAAGTAAAACAAGCCTTTAATGACTCAATAAAAAAATTTGCATTGTTTGCAAAGAAATAGTGGGATGTGCTAATGTAGAGGAATCAATTTTTCACAAAAATCATTAGATCTTATGAGGTATCTTTAACCATTTATTCCTTTCCTCCCTAGCAAGAAGGCTTTATCAGGATAACATGACTAAGTAAGAGAATATAATACCTTTTCAGGAAACAAAAATGACTTCATATTTAATTGTCTTAATAAACATAACTGAATATAATCAATTAGTTCATCTTAATAAATTTTGTGGATTGAACCAATGTTCATATTGCCTAATCTAATTCCAAGTTTTAGAACCATTTGGACCCTGGCACTTTTTATGTCCCTTTATTTTTTAATTTTTTTAATTTTCTAGGGACAATAATTTTAATATTTTAAGATAATATCTTAATTATGGAGCAATAATTTTGTTAAAGGTGTTCCTCTTGGCACTGTGATGACAATTATTATAGCACTTACCACCTAGAAAATCATTAGACACCTATTACTTCGCATATTTGTAAAAGAATTTTTGAAGGTATGTCATCTAATCTTTACAAATAGCTAAATTGAAGTTCAGGGGAGTTAATGCTAATAAGAGGTAAATCAGGATGCAATTCCATTTTTATCCAAATCTATGGCCTGAGATTTTACAGCATGTGACATTTCAGTGCACACATTTTACAAATAGTGAAATGTGTGATTACTTAATTATCAACAATAATTGAACAGTTATGAAACTGCTTAATTAATGAAAACAGAAAAAGCATATGATTTCTAAGAGAAAAAGATGCCAAAAATACAGCATACCACTTTAATATAAGCCTTCATATGTAGAAAATGGAAAGATGTTTATTTTATTAGAATATACTTTGTATTTAATACTATATTTACAGAAATAAAACTCATACTTTAACATAGAACAAAGAAGAGCAGAAAGGTTTTCTTCAAGAAGTGAGGTTGAAAGCATATGTACTCACTCCTGAGAAGATAGCTATAAGTGGAAATATCTATGAAAATTGCTATACAGATTGAACACATAAATATTCATCATAGTTATACACTTTCCCAGGGAAGGCACAAAGAAATCAGGATAACAGAATTTAAAAAGCCACTGTCTTTTAGCAATTATTATTATTATTTTTTTACATAGGCAGGCACCAGGAATCAAACCCAGATCCTCTGGCATGGCAGGAGAGCATTCTTGCCTCCTGAGCCACCGTGGCCCGCCCAACTAATTTTAATAGATAAAAGGATCCATAGAAAATATTGAACTACCCATAGCCACTAATGTTCCTTCAATCAGGCCTTATAAATATATGCTCGAGGATTTTCGAGGATCATTTGTGAAATAAGCTCCTTTCATCAGTATGGTCTAGGGTCTCAGATCATTAATATATCTTGGCTTTTGATTTTCACACACTGAGGATTTTCTTTTAATGATTTTTTCAAATTTCTCACATATTATTCCCTGACAGTATTCTTACCCATATCCCAGACTGACAAAAACTTTGTTGGTATCTGTAATGGCTAGCTTTAACAAAATAATGCTTCCTTTTTATTGCAGTAGGATTAATTGTTTAGAAATTAAATTACTAAATGAATATATTTATATTGATCACTCTGATCTGAAACCTTCTTGAATGAATGGTGGGGAAAAAAGATGCCAAACTATTTAATACACTATGAACAAAAGAAATTCAGCCACTGTGAAAGAGAAAAGAATAAGGGCCCCCTTAATGAAAATCTTGATATAAGATCTCTGATAGGCCTTGTCCCTGTCCAAGGCCTTCCTTGGCAGCCCATTAAATCTTGCATGGAGACATTGATCAAATCCTGCCTTGAGCTCTAAAAATTCATGTTTTTTGAAACAACTACCATAATTTATTTATCAGTATATTGAAGAACATATTGTTTTGCTAATTCTAAGAAATATGTGGGCCAATGGAGGAGTGATATTGAGTCTCTCCACTGAAAACTTAAAAATCATCAAACAAAATTATTAGAGATAGTATATTAATTTTTCCAAAGTCTGTAAGTTTGAGCTGTTGTACTATTGAGCTATTATAAAATGTACCCATTAGTACCTATAGCACAGTATGTGTGTATATAATTATGTCTCTCTGGGCAATCCATTAACATGCAATAGGCTCTCTAATGGCCCCTTAAAACCATCCTAATCTCTTGAACCTAATTCCTGTGAATATGTAACTTTAAATGACAAAATGAACTTGGCAGATGTGATGAAGTTATGGATCTTAAAATGAAGATATTATCCTGGATTATCCAGTGAACCCAAAGTAATAAAAAGGATCCTTAAAGATAGAGGCAGGAAGATCAAGTCAGCAGCAGAAATGTGATAATGAAAGCAAGAGGTTGGAGTGATGCAAGGAAGGAATCGGGACAAGAAATACAAGTGGTCTCTAGAAACTGAAAAATGCAAGGGCACAGTTTTGTAAGAGTCCAGAAAGAATGCAGCCTTTCCAACCTCTTGATTTCAGACACCTAACTTTTAGAACTTACTGTTTCAAATAAGTTTGTGGTAATTTTTGACTGTAGTAAGTGGAAAGGAAATTAACACTTCTGAAAAAAGTAGGATTTCTGCAAAACAAATGTACACACACTTCCAGATTGAATTCTGTGAGGAAAGAGAAATAATATTCAACTACAAGTACAATAGAGGGGAAAAGTCCCAGAGTGATTGGGAGATGGAATTCTTTATCTAGGGCAGTCAGAGAGAGCTTCTCAGAGGGAATAACTTCCACTTAGGCCAGAATGATGAAAGGGTAACTCCATATTCCCCCAACGTGAACATTCTAATGTAACAAATCAATAATTGAACATCATTTCACCACCTTCCACACAATTACCAAATCACATTTAAGAGCACATGCAGGGTGGCTGCCGTGGCTCAGCAGGCAGAGCTCCAACCTGCCATGCTGGAGGTCTGGAGTTTGATCCCTGGTGCCTCCTGCCCATATGCAAATTTAAAAAAAAAAAAAAGAGCGCATGCAATCACCCGGCTGAAAAATTCTTTAAAAAATTGGAAAGGGGCAAAATTATATGATACAAAAAATTCTCATTGTCCTAATAGAATTCTGGTCAGAAACATGAAAGACCTAGATAGGCAGAGAGCTATTTTTGCTTTTAAAGAATTCCCAGCAGACCTTTTAATTTTCTAACAGATCATGCTAAATTTTTCAGCCAAGGTTTTCAAAACAATAAAAGCAATAAATAATTCACACATTGACTGTGGATGTCTAGGTAAATTCGAAGCACTTCATTAATGAGTCAAGATTAATCCCTGGAACAAATTTCACTCCAAACCCTAGTAAGCTGTCATTTTCATAGAAATCATTGACAGTCATTGCAAATATTTAACTTGTTTGTTCAAGTGTTCCAACACTCCTTGACCTGTATTTATCTAAAAGACCTGAAAATAGGCATTATATTCCCCAAATCATCAATCCCAATATCCACTATACCCTAAGTAAACCAATCTTAAAACCATTGAGAAAGCTAAT
The DNA here is from genome assembly GCA_004026745.1 of Myrmecophaga tridactyla. Lineage (NCBI taxonomy): Eukaryota > Metazoa > Chordata > Mammalia > Pilosa > Myrmecophagidae > Myrmecophaga > Myrmecophaga tridactyla. The sequence continues at coordinate 7,344 of PVIY010061098.1, read as the reverse complement.
ATTCAATTATAAGAAAATAAATGTAACATATTTTAGGACCCCTAAAATATGATGCAGATATCATCCATTATAGCATTATCATGACCGCAGCTAATTTCATAGGCTACCTGTCCATTTTATCTATGCTAAAGAGAATTACAGGAAAGCACCTGAGCTAAACTTTGGTCTGCTTTCTATCTTTAATTTTGAAAACTCCTTGCTCATCATTGAAAAAAAGAAAGATTTTTGAAGTTGGGAGGTATAGGGCTTCTGATCAGCATGGAGGGACATTTCTGGACTCCCTGATGATTTAATTCAGAACATATGCCCTTAGAAGTGGGGTTACTATAGCCCTGGAATACAATAAATATTTTAAATCCACCTATAAAAACTTCACAAAGTTCTCAAAAATATCAAACAGGTACACAAATAAATTACCTAGCAACCAGAAAAGAAAACTATGTTTAAAGAAATTATGCATCCACTATTTTCAGCATATCATAAAAAATGACTTGATATGCAAGAAAGCAAGATACCGTGACATTCAGCCAACAGAAAATAGTCAAGAGGAAATAATTATGACATGACACAGATTTGGAATCAATAGAATGGTGCACTAAAGCATTGCTACAAATATATTTTAAAACATAGACTATAACATTGTCATAATATGTGAACATTCAGAAAATAACAGCAAAAAAATGGAAACCATCCATCTAAAATGGAATTTCTAGTTCAAAATATGTCATATGTAAAAACAAACAATTCAAAGAAAATTAAAGATAGCAGAAGAGTCAGTGTACCTCAAAATGAGATCAATAGAAATCTCTCCTTGTCCTTTGCATTCAACAGGAGAAAGGCATGGGTTGGATTTATACTCTGAGATGCCAAGAGGAACCAACACTGCTGACACTTTGATTTCAGATTTCTGAGCTGTAAAACTATAGGGGAATAAATTTCCATTGTTTTATGCAGTCAAATTTGTAGTAATTTGTTATGAGCCTTGGAAAACTAATGCATCACCCATTGATAATTTCCACATATAAATTTCAGTTTATTGTGACTAGTTGGAATTGAAAAGGTAAAGGAACAATGCCATTTCATCTGTATGGAAGTTAGAGAAAACTAATGTCTGTGAACACTGTACAATGATGTGAGGAATATGGTTATGTCCACAAATCAGAAGTAATTATAAATTACTGAACAATAGTATCTAGCCATGATCCCAGTCACTGACTTTTAGTGGTATGTAGGAAAATTGGGGAATGGAGAATAATAGTGTTAATTTAACTGATATCTGGTGTGGTAAACCTCCACAGTTATCAAACAGATTTGTAAATGTATTGGTAGAATTAAAGGAAAGTCATTTTTTCAGACAGCAAATTCCAAGACCAGAAAATGTTTCTTGAGGAAAATGTGAATCCCCTAATTGATAAATTAATCATTTAAGCTGATTTTCTAGAAAAAAATAAATTATACCTTAGACAAAGAAGAGACACACATAAATGCCCACTAAGAAGGTTGAAGGAAGGACAGAAATTGAGATGGTAATGGAATATCACATGTAGCACAAAGGAAAATGGTCATGATAAGCAGCCCTTTTAGAGATAATTCCCTTTCCTCTGTGGATAATTCAATCCTATTGATGTCAGAATGCTACTATCCTCATGTTTGTATAAATTAGCATAAGGTGGTAATATCATCAATGTCAATGTAAAACAGTTACTGCAAACCTCTTCCAAGATATTCAATCAAAAAAGACAAATCACACTTGTTCAGAACTCTGGAGAAAGGTTAAAAGTGGAGAATGATCCTACAAATGCTGAATTGAGGAATGAGAAAAATATCAGGAAGGAAACTTCTATCTCAGGCAGGCTGGCCCTCTCTCCTCCACCTCACATGGTCCCAGCAGGTTGGAAAGTGCACAGAGGCAGCAGACAGGATCCCTCCCACCTCCCACCTCCCACCAGGATGAGATTATAAAAATCTCACAGCAGTGGAAGAGGTCTTCACCTATATCCAGACTCTGAGTCCCCAAGCCACAGGGATTCATGACAGGACACAAGCTATTGAGGAGGGTAGAATACAAAAGGGCACTAAGGAGATGTTTCCCAAATGGAAGATTAGGGAGGGAAAAGCAAAATCTACTTCTTTCTCAAAAGCAGCAAGTAACCAGGCAGATACTGTCCGAATTAATTCTTTGGGGCCTGGGAGACAGAGGAGGACATTTCCAGGTCACTGAGGGATGAAAGGTCTGAGAAAACATGGACAAAAACTGTATTTCCAACTGTGGATCATGGCACTCACTTATCCTTGAGGGAAAGAGCAGCAGGCAGCCCAAGTCTTACCTGGGGGACAGCTGCAGACTAGGGTGGCTGCGGGTGGAGGGTGGACATCCCCCGCCTCAAGTAGAGGGGGTCACAGCCCCACACTGAGACATATTTTGTCCAGTAAAGTGAGGGCACAGGAACCCCACAGTTTCATCCCTGCCAGGACAGATGTCCCTGGGCTCCAGAACATGAACAGTTTCTGAGGATGAATAAGTAACCAAAGAGCATCATCTGCTGAGGCAGGTGGCAAAGTGCAGGAGAGAAATAGGGCTCCAGAGACTCTCTCCAGACACTATCCCAGGCACATCAGAGCTGGTATGTATCCCATGCAGGGGTACCTGGTCCTATATTGGCTGAGAAATACAGACTATCCAATTGTCAAAGCAGTGCCCTAATACAAATCCAGACAACTAAATCCAGACAAGTGAGTGATACCAACCTTCACAATAGACCCATCAAGATAATGAGATGAACACATATCGGCAAAAAATCAGAAGGCACACTAAAACTCAGGAAGAAATCCCCAGTCAAAGGAACAAATCAAAACATCAGAGGAGTCACAGAATCTGGAATAACTAATCAAAGATGTTCAAACAAGTCTCTTGAATCAATAAAAGAAGTGAAGGAAAATGTGTATCAAGAGATAAAGAATACTAAGAAGACACCAGAAAAGCATAAAAAAGAATTTGAAAGAACAGATAGAAAAACAATAGATATTATTGAAATGAATGAAACTGTACATGAAATTTAAATATACTGGAGCCATACAACAGCAAACTGGAAGAGGCATAAGAAAGAATCTGTGAGCTATAACAGATCAACCAAATTCAAAGAGACTAAAGAACAAACAGAGAAATACAAAAAATTTGGCAGGGACTCAGGGAAACTTCACAAACTTGATAGAAGTTATAAACCTACATATCCAAAATGCTCAATGAACCCCAAGTAGGATAAACACAGAGACTACACATATGAATAACTTAGAGTCAAATGTCAAAAGCTAATGAAATAGTCTTGAAAGTACCAAGAAAAGAACAACTCATCTCACATAAAGGACTATCATGCAATGAAATTAACTATTTATTATCAGAAACCATTGTTACAGACAGTGAAATGGCATGTTTAATGTGCTAAAACCTCTGTCCAGCAAGAAAGCCATAATTGGCAAAACTATCCTTCAAAAAAGAAGAGTATGAGACTCGCATACTGACTACTGTGCTAATTTCAAAAAAGAAATTACAACAGAAATCAATAAATATCTTGAGCAAATAAAAATAAGAACACAACATACCAAAACTTATGGAATGCAGCAAGGCAGTGCTCAGAGGGAAACATATTTCCATAACGCCTGTGTGAGAAAAGGAAAAAGAGCTAAAATTGAAGACATAACTGCAAACTTGAGGAAACAAGGAAAAGAACAGCAGACTAACCCCAAAGTGAACAGAAGGATAGAAATAACAAATATTAGAGATGAAATTAGATAAAACAACATAGTAAAAAAGAAACAGTACTTTAAGAAAATCAATAAAATTGACAGGCCATTAGCTGAACTGGAAAGTAAAAAAGAGAGAGGATGCAAATAAATTAAATCAGAAATGGGGGTGGGGATTACTACTGGCACTGCAGAAATGAAAGAGATAAGATGATACTATGAGCAACTGTATACCAACAACTAAGACAACTTAGATGAAATAGACAGCATTCTACAAAATACATGACTTAAGTACTCTACAGACCAATTACAAGTAAAGAGATTGAATGAGCCATCAAAAACCTCTCAACAACAAAAAACCAGTAAAGACCAGATGGCTTCACATGTAATTCTACCAAGCATTCCAGGAAAAATAGGTACCAACCCTACTCAAACTTTTCCAGAAAATTGAAGAGGGAGAAAAGATACCTAACTCATTCTAGGAAGCCAACATCACCGTAATATTAAAGCCAAAGATACTATAAGAAATGAAAATTACACATCAATTTCTAATGAATATAGAGGCAAAAATCCTCAAGGAAACAATTGCAATTGAATCCTGCAGCACATTAAAAAAATTATACACCAAGACCAAGTGGGTCTTATTCCATGTGTGCATTGGTGGGTCAACACAAGGTAGTCAATTAATGTAATAACCACATTAACAAATCAAAAGGGAAAAAACACATAATCATCTCAATTGATGCTTTCAGGCTTTCCCCATTGAGTATGATGTTAGCTATGGGTTTTTATATATGCCATTTATCATGTTGAAAAAATTTCCATCTATATCTATCTTTCTAAGTGTTTTCATCAAGAAAAGATGCTGAATTTTGTCAAATGCCTTTTCTGCATCAATTGAAATTACTAGTATAACTCATCCATGTATAACATTTCTGACCCTGATAGCTAGATAAATTAAAAAATACTCAATATAATCCATTAGTTGGAAAATGCTTAGTTTAGTCTTCAGTAGCTAAAAAGCTATTTGATATAATCACTTCACTCGAGCAGCCTGGAATTACTTTAATGCTCTGTTGAAATAGTTTGTCATTGGTCTAATCTCAAAGAGCTTGCTCTCTGTTTCCAGAAAACCTCCCTTGCTTTGCTTGCAGGAATGAAACATCAAATGAACTAATATCAGCACCTTCCTTCTGCTGAAGGACAAGGTCAAAGGCCTGAAGTGTCAACAAAGAAAGAAGGATACCAGATAACAGGACATGCTAGCCAAGCAAAATGAAGCAAGAGACAGTTAATCAATTTTAATGAATCTGATGAGTTTTACTTAGTTTGTAAAATTTAAATCTGATTTCTTCTGGACCTTTGCCATTTCTTTGTCTATCTCATTCTGAACTGGTCTTGGCAAGCTTTTACTCCTTGATGATGCATCTTCAATAAACTCACCTTCTCACCGAAATAAAAAGAGACTTGTTTCTCTGTTTGTTGCTGGATCAGGCAGGCCTGATGATTGAGGACCATGTTTTCTGACAGTAACAACATGTGATTATAAATTTGATGTTTTTTCTTATTCCAAACATTAACAGAATAACAACGAAACATTATTTGACAGTATCAATAAATGCAGAAAATGCCTCTTACCAATCAATGTGCTTTAATAATAAACTGTTTTAGCAAACAAATGGTAGTGAACTTTCTTGATCTAAAAGGGATATCTGCAAACCTGTGCAGCTAACACCATGCTTAATGATGGAATATTGTACACTTTACCATGAGTTCAAGTATAGCAAAGATGTTTATTACCACTACTTATTATCAAGATTAAATATAGGGTCTAGACAATAAAAAAAGATTGGTACAGAAGGAAAAAAGAAATAAAACATGTAAATATTAGGAAGGAAGAATTAAAATAATTATTTTTCACTGATAATAAATATGTAGAAAAATCCTATTTAAATTAATATAAGAAGTATTAAATATTGCTTGACACAAAATCAATTATAACCCTAGTACCAACACAAAGTATAAAGGAAATTTATAAATTGATATCATAAAATATTATTACATAAAAACAATTCAAAGCAAAAGATGTATGACCTGAAAACTATAAACCACTGCTGAGAGAAACAAGAAAGCACTAAATAAGCAGATATATCATGTGTATAGATTTGAAAATTTGATGTTCTTAAGATTTCAATCCTCCCAAATTGAACTATTGATGAATAAAATCCAAATTTTAAGCCTAGGATGTACTTTTTTGCAATAAAACAATCTCATCCTAAAATTATATATTTAAAATTCAAAGTAACTAGAATCACCAAGAAAATCTTAAGATAAAGAAAGTAAAATGACTTATACTTTTAGATTTCAATAATTAATATAAAACCCCAGCAAGTAAAATAACTGATATTAGTATAGAGAAAGACAAATAGGTCAATGGAATGGGATAGAATCCAGCAACAGATTGATACATACGTCAGCACCTCACTTACAACAGTGGGACTGTATTCTGATGCTAGAGCATCTAGATATTTTTGTGGGGGAAAAAATTAGCTCTGAGCCTTACTTCATACAATACAAGTTATTTGAGAAAACTCACAAACCTAACTTTAAATACTAAATAAAAGTTCTAGAAGAAAACATAAGGAATGCACTTGTGGTAAAAAAAAGATTTCTTAGATATTAACCATAAAAGAAAATTATGTCCCATTTTACTTCAGTAAAACTAAAAAATTATTTTTTAAATATTATTAAGAAAATGAATAATTCAACCACCACAATATAGACATAGTTAATTTCCTAGAAAGAAGATATAAAGAACTTTGGCAATTCTATAAGAATTTAATAAGGAAAAGGAATGAAGCCCAATTCAAAAGAAAAAAACACTTGAACCGGCATTTCACTAAAGGTTCACAACATCATTACTCATCAAGGGATATGAATGAAAGCTATGATGAAAAACAAATAGACACCCAAAAATGGCAATATGTTTTAAAGGCAATCCCAGACTTAGTGAGGTGAAGGAACTGCATTTCTGATAAGCTGCTGTTAGAAGTGTAAATGTATTCAATATCGTTATTACAGAGGGGAGCTCTGTATTTAAGACAATTAAATACATGCCTGCCATATGGCCCACATAGTCCTTTCCCAGGTTAATTCCAAAACAAAAATTTTTGAAATGATAAAGAGGTTTTATATCTTGATTTGCGTTGTTGGCATTATACCAGTGTATACACACTTAAAATTCATTGAGATTTAAACTTGTGAATTTTAACTTTAGTACAACTGTAAATGTAAAAAAAAAAACACTAAAAAATGCATTTTTGATAACAGCATAGTAACTAGGGATACTTCAATTAAAAATATTCAAAATTGTTATAGAGAAACTTATATAACTGTATTATGTGCTCATCAAAAATAATACATAACATATCATTTTGATCCACAAAATACATTCTGGCAATTATACTAACAAGTATGTATCAAAATGCCTTTATCAGAATATTTCCTTGATTGTGAAAAATACAGATAGAGTCTAAATGTGCTTTAGGTATCAGTTAAACAGTGATAAATCAAAGAGCAATTTTTAATACTAGTGGAAAAGAA
>PVIY010061097.1:0-11369 GCA_004026745.1 Myrmecophaga tridactyla | reverse complement strand
ACAGCTGCCACCTCCACCTCCTTATATATTCGAAAAATAACAGCGGCCGCGCCGCCGGACGCCACCAATGGGGGCGCGGATTAGAGGAAGGCGGGATCGAGGGCGGAGTCCTCAGGGGCGACAACGCGGAGGCTGGACCGGCCCCGCCCCGCCCAGTCTCCGGGCCTGGGATGGGGCCGAGGGGATTGGGGTTTATCTCACCTACCTCCCTCCGCCTGGGCGCCAGAAGCGTGCTCTTGCGAATCCCGCCTTCCCCGGAGTGGTTCGCAGCCTCACGCCCCCAGCGAAGACCCCCAGACGAAGTAGCAGCCCCCTAGCGCGGTCTCGGAAGGACCCTCGGCGGTTTAACAGCAAATACAACCACCGGTAGCCACAGCGAAGAGGGAACATCGGACCCGCGGAGCGTGGCAGAAGCAGCTGCGCTGCGCAGTCTCTGTTCGCCATCCCATTTTACAGACGAGAACGTAGAGGCGCGGAAAGGATCTTGCGCTCTTTAACGGTCACGACGTTGGCAAATGGAGGAGCCAGAACCAGCACCCTGGCGCTTCTGCCCCCCAGCCTTCCTGCCCCGGCCACTGGCAGCTCCAAACTGCCCGCCTAACTCGCGCGCTGAGCCCCCAGCGCGGGTCCCTCTGCAGGACTGCCTGGTGCTTCCCGGTCCCCCAAGTTAGTCGTGACCGGTGGAGTGGGGTGTCAGTAACCAGGGAACCCAGTTATAGACGTATCTCAGGCATCATCTTGTTTAATTAGTGTTTCTTCGACAAGGGAGGCATCTTTTAAACTAAGCATTTTCAACTGACTTAGTCACCCTCCAGTCGGGTCCGCTTTCTTGGCACGAGGCCGGAAAGCTGCATTGAAAAACCAGTGGGCGGTGAGCAGCTTTTGCATCCTGTCTCCCCTGGGAAGAGGAGGGCTGGGCGAGGTGCGCGGCTCAGGTAGGCAGGAGCTGCAGCCTCGCGCCCCTTCCCGGGCAGCCTCTGAGATCCGCTGCCTGGGAGCGTGGGGTGGGGGGAGGCGGGGGGGGGGGCGAAGGTCCGCAGGTGGGAGGTGGGTGGGCCGGCGAAGGTGGGGAGGGAGGAAGAGGGAAGACCAGGACGGGGCCGGGGGCCGGGGGCCGGGGGCCTTTCTTTCTTTAAAGTTTTGCCCAGTGCCGCGCTGTGCCAGGCACTGTGCTGTGCGCTGGGCAGGCCTGAGGTTTAGGCTCAACCACCCCGGGTCAGGGGGTCCCGTCCAAATTTCCAGCCACGACCAGCCGCCGAGGCTGTGAGCGCCATCAGAGCCTGGGGACGCTGGGAGGCTTCCCACCCCAAAGATCAGAAACAAAATTGCCCCGAGGGTTACCTTTTCCAAAGCTATGCAGCAGCAGGTGTTACCACTCCACACCCCCATGCTTCTACAGTGTGTGTTGCGGGGTGGGGGGATTGGGCAGCCGGGCAACTTCTACTCTTGAATCATGGGAAATTCCACAGTCAGGGTCACTCAGGGTCAGGTCCACAGAAGGGTCATCCCGGAGCATCCCACACAGGGACACCGTGTGTGTCTTCCTGACTCCCCTTTTCCAGTTAGACCATACATTCTGTGCTCAATTAAAACGCTAGTCAGTAATAATGTTGACTTTACATAAACTATGGACTATAGTTAGCAGTGCAATTATACTAATATTCTCTCACCATCTGTAACAAAGGTAGCACACTAATACAAAACCTTAAAAATAGGGAAAATACATGCAAACTGTATTTTCTGCCTGGTCTTTCTGTAAACCTACATCTTCTCTAATTAAAAAGGAAAAGAAGTTAAATTTTTGCAACTATCATAGTAAGACAATCACCCCTCCATACCGCCCAGCACTGGCCACCGGCTCCATCCCCACGGAAATGAACGCCCTGGCACAGGGGCAACGCCTCAAGCTCCAGGCTCCTTTAAGGGGGTCTGGTGTGACCCGGAGGTCTTGACAGAAAAAAGAAAAATTACCACTTGTTTATAAAAATCCTTACTATTTCTCCAAGTTGGTTTGCACATTTATTTCCTTTGTGGGACTGATTTTTTCTGGTGCCTGTCATAGCTTGTTACATTCTAAATTTTTAAAAAATTGGTACACAGTAAAAAAATTCAGACAAAGGAAATTCAGGAACCCCTCTCTAGAGGCAGCCGCTATTAGAAATTTGTATATTCTTCTGGAAAACCCTATCCAATAGAAATAAGATGGGAGGCACAAATGCAAGCTAAATATGTAATTAAAAATTTTCTAGTAACCACATTTTAAAAAGTAAAAAACAGGAGAAATTACTTTTTAAAAAAATTTATTTTGTATTATCAAACCAAAACAACATACAAACATGAACATTCTTAACATACAAACATTCCATACATGGTGTGCAATCAGTGGCTCACAATATCATCACATAGTTGTATATTCATCACCATGATCATTTTTTAGAACATTTGCATCACTCCAGAAAAATAAATAAAAAGAAAAAAACATACATAACATACCTCTTGCCCCTTCCTCTCATTGACCACTAGTATTTCCATCTATCCTATATATATATATCTTTTAATTTTAACATTTGTTCCCCCATTTATTTATTTTTAATCCATATGTTTTACTCATCTGTCCATACCATAGATAAAAGGAGCATCAGACACAAGGTGTTCACAATCACACAGTCACATTGCGAAAGCTATATCATTATACAATCATCTTCAAGAAACATGGCTACTGGAACACAGCTCTACGGTTTCAGGCACTTCCCTCTAGCCTAATACACCTTTATCTAAAAAGGGGATATCTATATAACGCATAAGAATAATCTCCAGGATAACCTCTCGACTCTGTTTGAAATCTCTCATCCACTGACACTTTATTTTGTCTGATTTCTCTCTTCCCCCTTTCTGTTGAGAAGGCTTTCTCAAACTCTTGATGCTGAGTCCCAGCTCATTCCAGGATTTCTGTCCCACATTGTGAGGGAGATTTGCACACCTGGGAGTCATGTCCCATGTAGAGAGGGGGAGGGCGGTGAGTTTGCTTGCCATGTTGGCTGGGAGAGAGATAGACCACATCTGAGCAACAAAAGAGGTTCTCTGGGGGCGGGGGTGACTCTTAGGCCTAATTTTAAATAGGCTTATTCTGTCCTTTGCGGGGATAAGTTTCATATGAACAAACCCCAAGATTGAGGGCTTGGCCTATTGATTTGGTTGAGCCCACTGCTTGCGAGAATATCAAGAGTGGAGAAATTACTTTTAATATTTTATTTAACCTAAGTATGCAAAATATTCTTGCAACATGTTGTCAATATACAAATTATATATATATATATATAGTTATTTTACACTTTGTTTTGCACCATGTCTTCAAAATCCAATGGGCATTTCAAGTGCTTAGTAGCTACTTGGGGCCAGTGGCTACTATATAGGATAATGCAGGTCTGTACATTTACAAGTACATGTATGACTTTGGGGTCTTGGAGCTATGTACCCCAGAAAAACATGTTCTTAATCCCAACCCATTCCCGTGGGTGTGAACCCTTGTAATAGGACCTTTTGATGAGATAACTTCAGTTCAGGTGCGGCCCAATCAATCAGGATGGGTCTTAACCCTATTATTGGAGTTATTTATAAGCAGTAAGAAACTCAGATACATAGGGAGAAAACCAAGGGAAGAAGTCAGAAATCAACAGAACCCAGAGAAGCCAGTTGACATTGCTATGAGCATTGCCATGTGACAAAAATGCCAAAGACCAAGGCTCACTGACATCTAACCCCAGAATGCCACAGTCTTCTGGGAGAAAGCATTGCCTTGATTTTGGACTTCTAGCCTCATATCCACAAGTCAATAAATTGCCTTTATTTAGACTAACCCATTCTGCGGTATTTGTTTTAGTGGCCAGGAAACTAAAACAACGCCCATATTTTAAAAAACATATACAAAGGATAAACGTTCAACATCTTGCTTTCCTCATTTAACTTGGAGTTGGATTCATATCAGTACAAAGAGGTGACAAAAGTTATGGATATACCATAATGGAATATATTTACTTACTCCCCTAATGCTGGCCATTTAGGTTATTAGCTTTTCTCTTTAAACATTTTTTTATTGTGAAATACAACATATGTACAAAATAGCAATAAATTTCCAAGTACGTTTTAACAAGTAGTTATAGAACAGATTTTAAAGTTTGGTGTGAGTTATAGTTCCATGATTTTTCGTTTTTATGTTTAGTTGCTCCAAGACACTGGAGACCAAAAGAAATATCAATATAATGATTCAGCAGTCATACTCATTTGTTAAATCCTATCGTTTCTGCTACACCCCTCCTCTTTTTTTTTCTTTTTTTGTGAAAAATAACATGCAAAAAAGCAATAAATTTCAAAGTACATCACAACAATTAGTTGTGCTTATTAGCTTTTTTTGTTTTTTAATTTTTTAAATTTTTTATTAATTAAAAAAAATTACAAGAAACACAAACATTCCCAACCTTATTAGCTTTTATAAACAATGATGCGGCATGTATGCCCCTTGTGTTTGGGTGCACAAGGACTAGTTTATCTATAGAATGAATTCTAAGGAGAAACTGCTGTTGAAATCTCCTTTTCCCTTTCCTGAACATCATCTCCTCAAGCTGACTGAGCTATTAGAAGAACAGGGACCAAATCTTTTACCTTCTCTCTATTCCCCCAGCACCTTGCATAGGCACAAACCCAAGGATGGCTTCTGACTACATCATCAAGGGATTTCTCTCAAGGAGATGATAAAAGTGCACAGATGTATGTTTGTTGAATCCTTGTGATTAGCAATGAAACACAGGGACCAAGCTGGGTGCCCAGAAGCAGGGGAGTAGCCAATGAGAGGTGTTGTCTCTATACTCTGCAATACCTGCAGAATGGGCAGTGGGGGTAGGCAGTGGCACTTGGCAGGGGTTCAATAAAAAAATTGTTGGTCATTAAATAATTTATATATTGGGCTTCAGGAAAATGGCCTTTTGAAGAAAGGATTGCTAGACTAAAAGTAGTCTGAAACCCACTGATATTCACAATATGGACTGCAAAACAGTATGCCATTAAAAATAGTAGCATGAAAAATATCCTGCAAGGATATTCTCTCAGTGGCAGAATTAAAGGTGATGAGTGCTTTTATCCTCAGAAATTTCTGTATTTTTAAATATTTTCAAAGGACAGGCGTAATTGCAGATCAATGAGAAGTGCATGTTCCTTTGAGGCACGCAACTAGATGAATGAACCTTAAGGACAGCATATTGAAAAGAAAATCAGAAACAAAAAGGCAAATATTATCATGCCTCACTCATATGGATTAAATATAATATGCAAACTCAACAGAATTGAAGTCGAGAGCATGGGTTATCAGGTTGGGGCCTACTGTTAAGGTTCCTAGATTGTAAGCTCTTACAGGAGTCACATATATTTAGGAGTTGTAACTGATATTTCTAAATTCTGAGATACTGAGCTGTTTGTATATAACCTGGTCATTCCCTGAAACTTCAGGTATTTATATGACGTCTGAGACTCAGAGTTAGAGCTCTGACGCTGTGAAAATCAGCTATGAAAGTTCAGCAACATAAAAAAGCTGAAAAAGTGATCAGATTTTGTATAGATAGATATTAATGAAGCTGATCTTGATAGGACTAAGGTAAACATAACACTGGGTAAAGGATGATATGGCCCATATTTTCAAACTTCAACCTCTGTGCGAGACTGAAGGGAGAGATGTTTATTTGGTACAAAATTTATATTTTGGGTAGCACATTATCTATTATAACTTTTACAGTTAATTCACTTGAACACCATAATTACATGGAATCTTGAATAGGGCATGAGATGTTATTGGTCTGTATAGGTTAGTGTGATGCCCTGATATATCCCAGAGTAATTTGGGCAGGGAATAAAGAAGTATTAGCAAAGTTTCCTTGGAGGAACGGGGAAAAAGGAGGAAATATTCAATTTCCTCATCTGGGGAATTCCTGATATTCTCACAAGCAGCAGGGAGAACCAATTCAATAGGTTAAGGCCTCAATTTTGGAGCTCGCCCCTATGAAGCTAATTCCTGCAAAGCAGACGCTAAGCCTACTGATAATTATGCCTAAGAGTCTCCCCCAGAGAACTTCTTTTGCTGTTTTATGTGTCCTCTCTCTCTAAGCCAATTCGGCAGGTGGACTCACTGCCCTGCCCCCTACGTGAGACATTACTCTCAGGGGTGTAAACCTCCCTGGCAATGTGGAACAGGATTCCCAGGGATGAGCCGGGACCTGACATCATGAGAATGAGAAAGCCTTCTTGACCAAAACGGGGAAGAGGGAAATGAGACAAAATAAAGTCTCAGAGGCTGAGAGATTTCAAACAGAGTCGAGAGGTTATCCTGGAGGTTATTCTTATGCATTATATGGATATCCATTTTTAGTTTATGGTGTATTGGAGTGTGTTCTAGTTTGCTAGCTGCTGGAATGCAATATACCAGGAACGGAATGGCTTTTTAAAAGGTGAATTTAATAAGTTGCTAGTTTACAGTTCTGAGGCTGAGAAAATGTCCCAATTAAAACAAGTCTATGGAAATGTCCAATCAAAGATATCCAGAGAAAGATACCTTGGTTCAAGAAGGCTGATGATGTTCAGGGTTTCTCTCTCAAGTGAGAAGAATATTCACATAGTGAACATAAGTCAGGGCTTCTCTTTCAGCTGGAAGGGCACATGGCGAGCATGGCGTGATCTGCTAGCTCCTTCTCCTGGCTTCCTGTTTCATGAAACAGTTTTCCTTCATCTCCAAAGGTCCTGGCTGGTGAACTCTCTGCTTCGTGGTGCTGCAGCATTCTCTGCTCTCTCTGAATCTCTCACTTTCTTCAAAATGTTTCCTCTTTTATAGGATTCCAGTAAAGTTATCACCACCCACCTAGAATGGGTGGATAACGTCTCCTACTAATCCAGTTTAACAGCCACTCTTGATTGAGTCACATCTCCAGGGAGATAATCTAATTGCAGATCAAACATACAGTACTGAAAAGGGATTAGAAAAAATGGCTGGATTTATAAAATGGGATTAGGATTAAAATATGGCTTTTCTAGGGTACATACATCCTTTCAAACCGACACAGAGTATCTAGAGGGAAGTACCTGAAACTGTTGAGCTGTGTTCCAATAGCCTTGATTCTTGAAAAAGACTGTATAATTTATATGTATATATATAAGGCAATGCTGGCATATTCATTTACAGACTTCTGGTCTACCTGCTGCCTGTAGGCATGCTCAGAGCCATTCTCACCCCCTCTCAAATGTTCACTTACCCCACTAAGCCTTGTAGGATGCTGGGATCCCCTGTACCCTCTGCAAGCCTCATCTTTCCAATTCTCAACCCTAGGGAAGCCCACAGTCCACCCTCTCATCTTTGACCCAGGCTGTCCAAAGCTACTCACCAGACCTAATACACCTTTCACTACCTAACCTCTATCCCTCAAGCCCTTCAGCAAGCCTCCCATTTTTCCCTTTTCCTTTTCATTTCCTGCAGTACCTGTTTATTAAAGAGAACTTGGAAAATTCAGCAAAGAAGGGGGAAAAAAAAACCCCACCCAAACACACATTGATTATCAGCCAGGATGGGTGAGAAGGCAGGAGAGGCATGTGTGCATGTGGATAAAACCTCTGAAACAGACAGTTTCCTGAAGCTTTGTGGGAAGGAGGCCTCAACCAGTGGACTTTTTACAGTGACCATATACCCACC
Organism: Myrmecophaga tridactyla; assembly: GCA_004026745.1. Lineage (NCBI taxonomy): Eukaryota > Metazoa > Chordata > Mammalia > Pilosa > Myrmecophagidae > Myrmecophaga > Myrmecophaga tridactyla. The sequence goes on along the minus strand of PVIY010061097.1, from coordinate 3,646 downwards.
ATGGGCCAAGCGCTGATTCTGCCCCTAGAGGAAAAAGTCTCCTGTGCTTTCTTCTGGATCTTGTGATTAGAAGAATATTTTCTCTATCTCGGGGGTGGGAATGGCCTCTCTAAATAGGATACAAAAACCCAGAAGCTTTCTTGAAGACTGAAAACTTCTCATAGCCAAAAGATTCCCTAAATTAAAGGACAAGTGGCAGACAGGGAGAAAACATTTGCAATACTTAACAGAGACTTTATACACAGAGCCTATGAAGAGCTCCTAAAAGTCAAGAAAAAGACAAACGCAAGAGAAATATGGGCAAAGGACATGACTAGAAAATTCACAGGATCCAAATGGCCAGTAAACACATGGAAAGATGCTTCATTTCAGGGAAATGCACACTTCCTTTGGCCTTCCAACCCGTCACTAATCTGGTTTTCCTCCTACTTCACTGGCTACTCCCTCTGAATTTCCTGCTGCTCCTTCTTGAACCCATAACCTTAGAGGACCCAGGGCTCCATCCTTGGTCCTCTTTTCTTCTTTGTCCATAACTACTTGCTTGAAGTCTTATCCTGCCCTAGCTCCTCTGCCTGTCCTCTGTGTCACAGCCATCCGCCCTGCAAACTGCTTGTGTTCCTCTTCATGCTGCCCTAAGATATTTTTTAAAACACTGCAATGCATTCATTTTAAAATTATTATAGTTACAAATATAAAATATAATGTATCTCATTTTAGCCACCTTCAAGCATACAATGCAGTGGCGTTAGTTACGTTTTCAATTTTATGTTACTATCACTGCCACCATTATCAGCATTTTTCCATCACCCCAAACCATAACCCATGTACCCATTCAATATTAATTCTTCATTCCTCACCATCACCCAGTAAGTACCCTGTAATCTACTTTCTGTCTCTGCAGATTTGCATATTTTAGTTATTTCATATAAGTGAAATCATTCAATATTGGTTCTTTTGTGTCTGGTTTATTTCACTCAACATGGTATCTTTAGAGTTCCTTTATGCTGTCACATGTATCAGAACTTCATTACTTTTTATGGCTGAATAATATTCCATCATATGTTTATCCTTTCATCTATTAATGGACACTCGGGTTGCTTTCACCTTCTGACTTTTGTGAACAATGCTGCTAGGAACGCTAGTGTAGAGATGCATTGTTTTAAGAAGTTATCATTTTCATGTGTTTGGTGTATAAGAAAAGGGTTTCAGGGATGTGTATCTATATGCTTATGTATATACATGACGTTATCTCTGAACGTGCAAACGCATACATTCACACATGGAAACCCAGAAAGCGACACTGCAAAATGTTATGTGTTTATCTCCAGATTGTGGGATTACTAGAAACTTTGAAAGGCCATTGACAAGATTACCAAATAAATTTAAAAGAGGAACATTGCTTATAAACATGGCCTTAATGTCTAACAATAGGGGTTTACAATCGATTACTAGTCCTCAATAAATTGAAACGTCACATAACTATGAAAAATCATGTTGGCAATAATTTTTACCGATATGGCAAAATTCTCAACACTCGCTGCCAGGTAAAACAGCAAGACATGCCAGATCGACAGCCTATACAGCCTGATGCCAATTTTATACAATAAATTAAAAAAAAAAAAAACAACTCTGCATGCTCCTAGAGAAAAGACTGGAAGGAAATGTATCAAAATGCTACCTGCGCATCTGCGCATCTCTCCGGTGTTGGGGTGAAAGGTGATTTTTAGCTGCCTGTACTTTTCATTTTCCTCAATAAACGTGGGTTATTTTTACCTTAACAACAACAACAGAAAAAACTACACTGGTAATCTTTTAAAACTGCACATTGCTGCCCACTCGCCGCAGAGTCGAGGAACCGCGCCCCGGCCCGCGCCGCTACGTAGGGTCCCCGGACACCCGAATTGGGCGGGTCCCGCAGGCCGCAGCGCCCCACCGCGGCGGGTCCCGGGCGGCGGAGGGCGGGTTGTGGGGGGGGAGGCGCGGAGGGCGGGGAGGCGGCGCCGGGCGTCCCCGCGCTTCCCGCGAGATCCCGCTCCGCCCGCTCCGCCCCGCTCGCCGCGCTCTCTGCGCCCCGTGCCGCGGCACTTCCTGCCTCCCGCGCCCGCGCCGCCAGCCCGCGCCGCGCCTGTCGCCAGCCACCCGCCGCCAGCCGCCGCGCCCGCCGGCGCCCCAGAGGTGCCCCCGGTTCGGCCGGGTCGCCGCCCCGCCCGCCGCCCCTCGAGCCGCTTTGTCTCGGGCGGGGCGCGCGGGAGCGGCCGCCAGGTGCCCCCCGCCGTGGGCCCGGGCCCCCCGCCCCGGGGCGGCGGCGGCGGCGCCGGGCCCCGGGGCGGGGGGCGCGCCGGGATGGGCCCCAAGCGGCGGCAGCTGACGTTCCGGGAGAAGTCGCGGATCATCCAGGAGGTGGAGGAAAACCCGGACCTGCGCAAGGGCGAGATCGCGCGGCGCTTCAACATCCCGCCGTCCACGCTCAGCACCATCCTCAAGAACAAGCGCGCCATCCTGGCGTCGGAGCGCAAGTACGGTGTGGCCTCCACCTGCCGCAAGACCAACAAGCTGTCGCCGTACGACAAGCTCGAAGGGCTGCTCATGGCCTGGTTCCAGCAGATCCGCGCCGCCGGCCTGCCCGTCAAGGGCATCATCCTCAAGGAGAAGGCGCTGCGTATAGCCGAGGAGCTGGGCATGGACGACTTCACCGCCTCCAACGGCTGGCTGGACCGCTTCCGCCGTCGCCACGGCGTGGTGTCCTGCAGCGGGGTGGCCCGTGCCCGGGCGCGCAGCACTGCCTCCTCCCGACCCCCGGCGGCACCCGCCAGCCCGGCCTCGGTTCCCTCAGAGGGCAGTGGTGGCGGTGGCGGCGGTGCGGGCCGGCGCGCACGAGATGAGCAGCCCCCGTCGGTGGCCGAGGGCTACGCTTCGCAGGACGTGTTCAGTGCCACCGAGACCAGTCTGTGGTACGACTTCCTGCCCGACCAGGCCGCGGGGCTGTGCGGCGGTGACGGGCGGGCACGCAGGGGCACCCAGCGCCTGAGCGTCCTGTTGTGCGCCAACGCCGATGGCAGCGAGAAGCTGCCCCCGCTGGTGGCCGGCAAGTCAGCCAAGCCCCGTGCAGGCCAGGCCGGCCTGCCTTGCGACTATACTGCCAACTCTAAGGGAGGTGTCACCACCCAGGCGCTGGCCAAGTACCTGAAGGCGCTGGATTCGCGCATGGCCGCCGAGTCGCGCCGGGTCCTGCTGCTGGCCGGCCACCTGGCCGCCCAGTCTCTGGACACCTCAGGCCTGCGGCACGTGCAGCTGGCCTTCTTCCCGTCGGGCACCGTGCAGCCGCTGGAGCGGGGAGTGGTCCAGCAGGTGAAGGGCCACTACCGCCAGGCCATGCTGCTCAAGGCCATGGCTGCGCTGGAAGGTCAGGACCGCGGGCGCCTGCAGCTGGGCCTCGTGGAGGCCCTGCACTTCGTGGCGGCTGCCTGGCAGGCAGTCGAGCCCTCGGACATAGCTGCCTGCTTTCGGGAGGCTGGCTTCGGGGGTGGCCCCAATGCTACCATCACCACCGCCCTCAAGAGTGAGGGGGAGGAAGAGGAGGAGGAAGAGGAGGAAGAAGAGGAGGAGGAGGAAGAGGAAGAGGAGGGGGAAGGGGAGGAGGAGGAGG
>PVIY010061096.1:0-11369 GCA_004026745.1 Myrmecophaga tridactyla | reverse complement strand
GCTGTATTCGCCATGTCCCCTTCCAACCGAGAGAGAAACCCTGACTGTATTCGCCAAGCACCTTCTCACTTGAGAGAGAAACCCTGAACTTCATCGGCCTTCTTGAACCAAGGTATCTTTCCCTGGATGCCTTTGATTGGACATTTCTATAGACTTGTTTTAATTCTTGGCCTTAGAACTGTACACTAGCAACTCATTAAATCCCCCTTTTTAAAAGCCGCTCCATTTCTGGTATATTGCATTCTGGCAGCTAGCAAACTAGAACAGTCAGGTTCATGTGTCAACTTGGCCAGTGGTGGTCCCTGGTTGACTGGTTGGTCAAGGGCTGGCCTGTCTATTGCTATGAGGTCACTTCATGGACTTAAATCATGATTACACTGGCTGTATCCACAGCTGATTGTGTTTGTAATCAACCAAGGAGAGTGTTTCGTGCAATGAATAACACTTAATCTAATCACTGGAAGGCTTTTAAGGAGGATTCAAAAGAGACCATCACTCTTCCTGCTTCAACTGGTGAGCCTCTCCTGTGGAGTTCATCCAGACTCTTCATTGGAGTCACTGGCTTCACAGACTGCCCTGTGGATTTTGAACTCTTCCATTCCCACAGTTGCCCAGGCAGACTCTCCTGAGAGTTTGTTGAGGACGTTCATCAGAGTTACCAGCTTGCAGCCTGCCTGCCCTATACCTTGGACTCTACATCCCCATGGTTATGTGAGATACTCTTAAAAATGTTATATTTACAGATATCTCCAGCTGATTCTTTGTCTATAGAGAACCCTGGCTAATATAGGGTCCATTTCCTTTCTTTTTACTAACTCACAGCAGAGGGATAAAATGGGTAATACACCTACTAAAAAAGACAATAGAGCACAAGTTCTTGGAAAATATGATTCATTAAAATTAAGGAGTAAATTAAGGAGGCAGAAATATGAATAACTGAGAAATGATGCATCTAACACAGGAAAGGGTTGGAGGTCATTCACAGAATGAAAGTTGCATGGCAGGCCAAAGAGGAACAATCCAAATTAGAACACAAAGATAGAAAGTCTTCAGGAAAGGAAGAAAGGAAGAAAGGAAGAAAGTCTTCAGGAAAATGCATGCGGTAGGTAAGTGAAATGTTTTGAAATTTGATTTTTCTTTCTAGAGTATGGATAATCAAATTGCCATGGGAAAACTGATGAAATTAGCCAATGATCTCACCAAAACATATGAGTTATTTCTATTATTTGCTAAGCAAAAGTTTCTTCTGGGGGGAAGGGAGCAAATAATAAACAGATTTTTGAAAAATGGAAAGCATAATAAAGTAAGAGCTAATATGGCAGAAACCTCATAGTAATGATCAGAAGACCTGAGTCAAATGAGTATTTTATTAACTATGCATAAGTTTTTTGAATCAGCTCCTTTATTATTTCTCTGCCTTTTAACTATGTGGCTGCAGAAGACATGTTTTTCTTAAGGAAAAATCTATTCTTATAATGGTATTCCTAATATCAAAGTAGAGGGATGTCTATAGGCAGTTTTCTTTCCCAATTTACTTACAATTTCAGAATTGGAGGAATACAGAGAAGGGAACAAAAAAAGTAGCAACAGCAAGCAAAGTAGTACCCCAACTAAGCTAGATGATTGAGGACTTACCCAAAGCCCTAATATGTAGAAGGTAAAGACTTTTAAAATAATACCTGTGTAAGGTTTTGCAGATGTGTGTCCTCTTTCCATCACTATCTCTGCTTTGCTGTGGAAAACCAAATCATCACCCTGCCTGGGCCAGTCACAACCACCGAGTAGGGGAAGAAATGGGTTGTATCGAAGGGGCAGCATTAAGAATATGGGATCTTTAGGACTGGAGCCTCTTAGTGAAAGCAAGGCTTTCTTCTACCTATCTTCTCTTCCATTTTCTATGAGCCTTTGAAGATACCTTCGTTAATTACAGCATATATTTTGTGTTAATTGTACAAAGTGCCAAAATTTCTTGATTAAAGTTTGAATAAAAATGTTAGCAACTTTTCTCTTCTCTTTGAAAATTTATTAGATACTAGGAACTGCATCAAGAACTTTTCTTATATTGCCCCATATAATCACCACCACAATATAATAATAGGGCAGGAACCATTGTTAGAGTATTTTAGTAAATGGAGAAATTTAGACAGAAGAAGGGTTTAATAACTTGCCCAAGTCACTCAACTACCATATGGCAGAGCTGATATTTGAGTCTAGGTTTTTCCAATCCTAGCTTGCTCTTAAATTTTATGTAAGTTTATGGATATATATTCTTTTCTGCTTACAAGTTTTGATATATGGGCATGCTGTATATATGCAGAACTGCCAAAGAATCATACAACTTACATAGAAGTTGGAAATGACAGAAGAATCAGAAATTCTAATCATTAATTGGGAATATTTTTTGTATTTTCATAGTCTCTAAATATTTAGTAACAGTTAGTATAGCAATAGCCTTTATGGAGCCAATCACTTTTCGAAACACTTCTCTTCTATTATCTCATTTAAGACTCACAAAATCCATGATTCTAATATTATGCCGGTTTTACAGATGGAGAGACCAGAACCCATTCATAACTTACTCGAGGTATCAGATATTGAAAACTGACAATTGCTACACAAATATTTATTTTGTTTTTACCTTTGGAAGATCACTTCATTCTATTCTTCTTAAAGCATTAATATTATAAAATTCAGAGTTTTTTAAGAATTTTTTTTTTTCACATGGGCAGGCACTGGGAATCAAACCCGGGTCCTTGGGCATGGCAGGCAAGCATTCTTGCCTGCTGAGCCACCGTGGCCTGCCCAAGAATATTTATACAGTTCAAGCTATAAACCTTTTATTATAACTAAATCCTTTTTTTCTTTTCACTGATTAAAGGAGCTACTCAGATTTCACAGGATCGCAAATTTAAAAAGTAAAGGTATACTTATGTATAATATTGATATCATGGCCTAAATTAGTAGTCTAATCTGGAAGTATGATTTTCTTTTTCAAGCAAGCAAACTACAACACATTTCAATGGGTGGAATAGTTAATTAGCAATGCAATCCATAAGTAAGTATTGCATTGTAGTTTATAGCTGTTGGCAAGAGAAAATAATAAGATTATTGTTCTCTCCTTTCTTAAGAATAGTGGCTTTTAGGACACTGTTTAGGCCTTTGTTAATTTATATATCACTCAGTGATATATATATATATAAATTATAAATTATATCATATTGTCATATTCATAGTGTATGTCTCTATATGTTCTGTAACAAAATTTACTTTATTAAATTTTAATTTAATAAATTAAACATTCTTTGGCTTTAAAATGCAGAGATTCTGATTCCTAACTGAGTTGGTACTATGGCCATGTCAGTAATAGTAAAAATAGTAAAAATAGAACCATCGTGCCACTACTTTGCATCAACTATGATAAAGATATATCTACCCTACAAAATATCATTTATTCAAGCTACCTAATTCATTAATAATTTAAAAAAAGAGAGATTTAGATGCTCAGAAAATATACTGTTGACTTTCGGAAACAATTTAAAATAACAGAGCCAATTTCATCTTCAGGGCCATTTTAGCTAACTATGGAGAACCTGCTCTTTATAACCATTACAATCTTAAATCTAACCCAGGAGAAACTGCGAACAATAGATTCTTTTTTTAATTTAGAAATAGATCATTGATAAATCAGAAAAACAAACAATCTAAACAAAACTAGATTCACAGTTGCATTTCATGGAGAAATCAACGTTAAAATATGTATTTTCATTGCTAATTGATGATTAAATGCAATATGCCCATGTTGTTAAAGGTTGCCCAGAGATTTTTCAACTGGCAAAATAGAAAAACAAATCATCTGTGTCAGCACACTCATTAGGATTATAGCAACGAGATGATGACATGACTTCCAATATTGGAGCAAATCAATGGTCTACTGGGTAAATTACAATTTTATTTGTACATATCTGACAAGTTTAGACCTGCTTTCACATCACACTCAGTTCCAGTTCCTTGAGCAGCATGATTGCCAGCAAATCTAAACTATAATCGTATGCAACTGTAAGTGCTTGGTGAAATCTAAGATTCTAAAGTCCTGGAAAACAATTATGATAATATTTCAAATGTGGTTATCTTTGAAATTCTCCAAAGAACATGTATAAAAAACAAAGAAAGGAAATTCCGGAAGCCACCTACTAACAAGGTAAATTGGCCAAGGATAACTGAAAGAAGGGCAGGCCCGAAGATTTACAGTCGTTAGCTGCAAAATGCTATGCCAGAATAGCTATTCTCACCACAAATTGAAGGGTGTATTTAGAGTTTATAAAAAGCTATTTCAGAAAGCAGTTTGCAGAGCTTTCAGAGTGAATGGTAAAAGCAAAGAAATATGATTTTATTCTAAATATGTGATAATACCTACCTATATGTTTATATATCCTATATCATATTTTATTATTTATGTGTGTATAGATAGATGGATAGACAATTGATAGAGCATTGCATAACTATGTTAAAAAAGAAGATGAAATCATTCTCTCCATCTGTATGTTACTATGGACATTTCATACTACCTAATTGTATCTTATAAAATGAACTAGATTTATACTCACTTTCGACATGTTTTCCTTTACATAAATAACATCAGAAGGTTTAAGCATTTAGATAATCAAAATGAGAAGAAAGTGTTTGACAGGAAATATTAAATGAGTCACTGGACAATCAGAGAAAATTAGTAAGACAGCCCGTTCATCATAGTGCTGTTTTAGATAACGCAAGGACAGTGTGTTTTCATGCAATGGTGACGGTGCTGTCAGATTCTAAATTAAGAGCCTCTGGCCTAAAAAAATACGATGACAGATAATGTCTATGTAATATATATTGTTAGCTCTTGCTTTAGAGATTGTTTTCTAGTCACATTACAAATCCATAAAGAGATATTACCATGAACTCTAAAGAATACTTTCACTGGTAGTTAAATTACTCCATCTTTTCTTCTTTGAGGAGGTTAACACACTGAATCAAAGAGCATTTAGATAATAGAAAGTCAAGTACCAAATTGTATTTATTTATTTATTTATTCTTTAAGCAAACATTTATTGGTCATGTATTAATTACTTGGCATTGTGCTGCATGCTAGAGTTATAAAGAACAATGGACAATGCAGATATGATGCCTAACCTCAAATCACTTATATAAGCATGGGATACAGACAAGTAAATAGACAACTCCCATGTAATGTGTTGGAAGGAAAAATGAGTATGAACTCTGAGAGAAGAACTGAGTGGCACCTAACCCACTTCCTTTGGAAATTGGCATTTATGGGGCGAGCTCTAAGATAAATTGGGGTGAGCCGGGTGAAGAAGGCTTTGTGCCTACATGTGCTTTCCTCAGCATTATGACCGACTAGGGCACTGAATGGCCTGTCCACTAAAAAATAACTTACTTTGGTTAGTCTACACCTATCCAGAGACACTGCTGGCATTTTTGGGCTTCAAATAAGGTAGAGAAATGTTCCTCAGTCACAGAGGCCAGAAGATCAGGAAAATCAGGTCCTATCGAGGGAAAGCCTATAGGAGTGAGGTTGCTCGGAATGTGGATTCTCACACGGCATTGCTATTTTTGATCTTATGCTGCATTGAGTTGGGGAGGGCTCAGACTTCAGTGCTGAGCCAAGACTCAGAGGGGTTATAAGACTCCTTGGAAATGACATCCCTAGTATTCCTGAAGAAGCAAAAACAATCTAGCCTTGGAATACTACTATTAAAATCAATCAGTGAGTAACCCATCAAACATCACCAACCAAAAAAATAAAATAAAATGGGTATTAAGGAAGGGCACTATGTGTGAGTTAGCATAATAAGCAAAGAACAGAATTAGACCTTATATTGGAATTATCAAATGTGTAGATACTATGATAGAGCCCATAGATTCCCCTTCTGGAATGAAGAACTTATTCCCTTAGCCACTGGGAGCTGCTGGCAAAACATTGCACTCAATTGCCACCATTTTGGGGGATGCCTTTGCTGAAATAAGCTGTCTTGCCCAAAGTCAAGTCTTCCTTCAGGGTCATGTCTTATCCAGTTACTGATTGATATGTGTTTATAAGGTCTGGTCCTTTTGTTTAAATTTGAGACAATTCCGAAAGGCCACACCTGCTCCAGAGCACACCATGAGCTTTTCCTCCCCAGGTTCAAGAGAAGTCAGCTGAGACCTTTGTTGGGACTGCATCACAGCTCAGACTTTCCCTCAGCCCAATTTTATTTCCTGGCCCTCCCCTTCCCATAGGCATTGATCCCTTGATTACTTATTATAAAATGCCCCACATGTTAATCTAAAACTCAGACCATCCTTCCCACAGAAACCAATCTGGAACCAGAAATAGTTCAGGAAAAGTAGAAACTAGATGAGGTTTTGGAGTTTGATCACTGACTACCATTTGGAATAAGGACCCTATCTCTGGTCACAACTGAATCACAAAGAACCTGTGTCCCAAGGTAGCACACCAAACGTTAAAATTTTCACAGGTGATGAGCTTGTACGTTGTGCTTCTGGAAGGTAATGAGTTTGCTCATGAGATATAGTAGGGCTTTAGAAATATGGAAGCAATGATAACTTTATATAGCATGGAATTAGTTGGCTATTACTGTGCTCAATTTATGCTCTGATTAAAAAATAAATGAAAATGGAATGATTGTTGATAAGAAACCAGTGTTAAGTTAAAGGGTCACCTTGGTAGCACATAAAGGGCAATCATTTCCTGCATCCGTAGAGTAGAGAAAGCTGGGGATGAGACCCAGGTCTTTAAAAAAGTAATCATGTTCCACAAAGGTTGAGCTCTCAACCAAGGTATGCCTGCCATGTGAAAGTCAGAGCCCTGCTTGTGAAATAATAGAATGATGATAGATGTGTTGATTTCTGGAAATTTTTGAATCTTCAGCTTTTCTGAGCCCTGTGAGTCTGCTGAAGTGGCCCACTCTTCTCCAGGAAGAGTTGGAGATCAGCCATTTCTTGAAGATGATACAGACATCTCTCTCCTGCAATTATAACATGCAGTCCTTCAAGATCTGCCTACATGAAGCCAATAGTTGAGTGAAACCACATTGTAACCCAATTGGGGATGTGCTAGATCTGCTAAAGGAGGAAAAGGAATTTTGCCCTAGAACCTAGATATCAATTACTGCAGGAGCAGACAAAGTAGGTACAGGATTGAATTCTGAGAGTGTTGACTGAAAAGGGATTTGACTTGATTTGGGATAAAAGATAGCCTCTTGATTTGGGAGGTCCCCAGCATGAACCCTGAAAGATAAAGCAAACCCTGTTGGCATATAAGGAAGCAATGATGACTCATGATCCATACTAAGTTAGATCAAAAAAATGCTGTGATGAGACAGACTATGAAAGTTCACAGAAGTAGACATGTTGGCATGAATGAATTAGAATACATGCATTGTATAAGTTAGGAAAGCTATCAAAGTACTATGTTTCACTAGGTATTCTGGAAGATACATCATGCTCCAAAACAATGATGATTTGGCTGCTGAGAAGGGCACCAGTGTTATTAAGATCAGTGGTGGCTCTGCTCTATAGACCAGCGCTGACAGAAAAAGATACCATTAAAATCCTGGGTTTATTAATAGCAAGGAAGTTGATAAAAAAAACTTCTTCCCACCCCCTTTCCTCAAAATAGAGGCCAGGTTGTAGCATTTAATTTGGAAGCAATTATTTCAATAAGTGACGAAGTCAATTATGGAAATATTGGAGATGGGTAAGAGTGCATGATAAGCCTTAGACAGCAAACAAGGATATTGCTCAATTGCACAATCAAAGTTAAGAAAGGATGATCATCCTTTTCATGAATACTGTTATTTGAAGGAAGTGTGCATATTAAAAAAGCTTTGCGTATTTGTTATCAAATTTATTTCTTATTATGTGCAGTCCAGATAAATAAAAACTATAGGTGGGATAAAAAGAAAAGAAAGGATGATCAGGGAGCTGAGGACAGTCTTTAATAACAGTGTAAAAAATCATGTTTCTTCTGCCCTGATTCTGGGCCTGAGCATTTTATCTTTTAAACCTAAACTCTATTGACTGAAGTAGAAATTGACTCCCCACGATGTCTGTTTTTAGATGTTTTCTAAACATGAGGTCTTTAGATTTGGCTGTTTTGCTTTTTCAGATTGTCAATTATTTCCCTATTTTTAAACACCTTATATCAACTTCATTCTCTTCACTTCTGATGATTGCGTGTTCCAAGCCTGGATTTCACTTTCTCAGATATTGTTTTCCCACACTCCTGCCCTTGGGATGGGCATGGGTGAGGTCAGGCACCTGAATGTTCTAACTTTTGTAAGTAGAGAGGGGCAAGGGGTCAACTAATCATTTATAGACTTATAACCCATTCTCCTTTCCTTTCCTTCCATACTGGGTCTTACCTACACTTTCAGCTACACTTACTCTCTCCAAGTCCTCAATCTTTCTGGTGTTCTTCAGGGCAAGAGGGCAAGTCAAGTTCTTTTAGGTTTCTTAGGTGCTCAAGCAAATGACTTGCAATGAGTTGGCTTAAACAATGGGAATTTATTAACTCACTGTTTTGAAGCTAAGGAAAATTCCAAATCAAGGCATCTTCAAGGTGATGCTGTCTTCTGATGATTGGCATTCTGCGGCTGGCTGCCAGTGATCCTTGGTTCTTGCCTTTCTATCACATGGTAGTGCACATGGCAGCCTCTTCTGGCCTCTCAGTTTTCTTTAAGGTTCTGTTGAAATTCATTTATTGCTTCCCAAGGCTTTCTCTCTCTCCTTCTCTGTTTGAATTTCATTCCACTTATAAAGGACTCCAAGAATAGGATTAAGACCCATGCTGAATGTGGTGGGCCACACCTTAACTTAACCTCATCAAAAGGTCTACTTACAAGGGGTTCACACCCACAAAATGGGTTAAGTTTAAGAACATGTTTTGCTTGGGTATATAGCGCTCCAAACCACCATGTAAGTTGTCTCTCTTTTACCTCTGAACATACTTTGGGCTGCAACAGCCTCCAGGATGCAAAATGGATTATCTTCTTCCATATTTCCTCTCCTATTCACCTTCTTCTTGCGGATCTATATTTATCTGCATCTATATCTATCTACATGTCTATATCTTTTTTAGTCCTTTACTATCCTTTTAGTAAACTCTCATACAGGAGAAGATTTAAATATACGGTTTCATTCATTGCTTTCAGCAACAGGTATTGCTGTATTTAAACCCAGATCATTGGAAGACAAGACCCATTAACATTCTAGAGTCATCTATAAGAGTTAGGGTTGGACATACTTTTGAAAATTATCAGTTCTTTAGCATTTCGATGAAACATATTGGGTTTCAATGGGGATTGAACACATGCTCAGATTTCTGGTCTTGAACTACCAACTTTACAAAGACAAAAATATTTGGGGATAGCTTGTTTATACCATTATGATAAGTAATTTTTCCAATCTAAGCAAAGCTCTTGGTAACTTTAGTCCAAGTTATCTGGTTGACATTGGAAATTCTATGTACAGACCATAGTCATTACTAGACTAGTCCATGGTATACAAGCAAGTATATAAAACAGAGCTTAGTTACCCTTCTAGCTTATGCAGATTCTGGGTAGTAAAAAGGGGGGTAGGACACTGTTTGAGGACAGGAACCCAGTGCTCTCAAACCTTGGGTAGTAGTGGGATGTCCATCTCCTACTTTTATTCAAGGAACCATTCTACACAAAATTTAATCTGAGGTATCAGTGTTGGACACAACAAAACAAGCTGATATGTCCAGAAATAAAACATGGGCAAAGGTTTAGATTAAGTGTGCACATTGAAGGTAGATGTAAATTTTGGACCATGAAATGAAAGAGAAATTGTCAATTCCCAACTGAGGGCACCAGGAGATCCACCCAAACTCTGAATTGACTTATAAAAAGCAGAGTATATTCTGTAAAGATAATCTATATAAATCAGAGGTAATCTCTAGGATCCCTCTATTGTGTAAGGAGAAAGGGATTACTTATTTTTAGAGAGAGCATCCAACAAGCTCCCCTTGGAGGCTATTATGATGGGATTTTTCTTCCCCCTCTTAATCTTCCAGGAACTATGTACTTATTCATTGTGCTGGTTTGAAAGGATGTATGCCCCCTAGAAAAGACATGTTTTAATCAAAATCCCTTTTCATAAAGGTAGAATAATCCCTATTCAACACTGTATGCTTGAAACTATAATCAGATCATCTCCCTGGATGATGTGACTTAGTCAAGAGTGGTTGTTAAACTGGATTAGGTAATGACATGTCTCCACCCATTTGGGTGGGTCTTGATTGGTTTATTAGAGTCCTATAAAAGAGGAAACATTTTGAAGAATGAAAGAGATTCAGAGAGAGCAGCACGACAAAGCAGAGAGTCCATGAGCCAGTGACCTTTGGAGATGAAGAAGGAAAATGCCTCCTGAGGAGCTTCATGAAACCAGAAGCCAGGAGAGAAAGCTAGCAGATGACACTGTGTTCGCCATGTGCCCTTCCAGCTGAGAGAGAAGCCCTGACTGTGTTCGCCATGTGCCTTCTCACTTGAGAGAGAAACTCTGAATTTTATCAGCCTTCTTGAATCAAGGTACCTTTCCCTGGATGTTTTAGATTGGACATTCCTATAGACTTCTTTTAATTGGGACATTTTCTCGGCCTTAGAACTGTAAACTAGCAACACATTAAATTACCCCTTTTAAAAGCCATTCTGTTTCTGGTATATTGCATTCCAGCAGCTAGCAAACTACAACATTCATATTCTAGTAAAAGAGCCATTTCAAACTGGGATGATAAAGAAGATTATTGTATATGGTAGATAATTTTAGAAAGAAATTGAAGTTTGCTTTTCATGTCTGACATTCCAAAGCCAGATGAGGCAAAAGCCTTGAAGTAACAAAACCTCGCAAAACCAATTTCAGTCAAGGGAAGACATGATGTAATGTTTGCACTGAAAGCCTGAACCAGTAACTGAGAGCAGAACAAAGAAGTATTCTCCATTATTACAGAGTAAGGTGTAAGATTCAGGGAAGGAATCTGGGAAGAACTGGGGAATAAGAGAGATGCCAGGAAAACAAAAAGTCTCCCCAGTGCCTATTTAGGGGAGATTCATAGGTGTCAAGGGGGAATAAACAGGAAACCATTTTGCACCATTATCTCTAGCATATTGTTCTAGTTTGCTAGCTGCCGGAATGCAATATACCAGAAACAGAATGGCTTTTAAAAAGGGGAATTTAATGAGTTGCTAGTTTACAGTTCTAAGGCCAAGAAAATGTCCCAATTAAAACAAGTCTAAAGAAATGTCCAATCAAAGGCATCCAGGGAAAGATACCTTGGTTCAAGAAGG
>PVIY010061095.1:0-11366 GCA_004026745.1 Myrmecophaga tridactyla | reverse complement strand
CTTGATGATGATTGAACAATGATATAGCTTTCACAATGAGACTCTGTGAATGTGAAAACCTTGTGTCTGATGCTCCTTTCAGCTACTATACCAACAGAAGAGTAGAACATATGGAATAAAAATAAATAATAGGGGGAACAAATGTTAAAATAAATTTAGTTTGAAATGCTAGTGATAAATGAAAGCAAGGGGTAAGGGGAATGGTATGTATAATCTTTTTTTCTCTATTATCATTTTATTCCTTTTTCTGATGTCTTTTTATTTCTTTTTCTAAATCGATGCAAATGTTCTAAGAAATGATGAATATGCAACTATGTGATAATATTAAGAATTACTGATTGTATATGTAGAATGGAAAGATATTTTAATGTTCTTTTGTTAAGTTTTTTAATTAATAAAAAAGTTTATAAAAAAATTGGGGCAGGTTTTAGGATTATGAGCACATTGGTTCCTGATGATGTAAATACAGGTGATCTAATAATTGAGCGTGCAAAAAGAAAAAAAAAAAGAAACATGGCTACTGGAACACAGCTCTACATTTTCAGGCACTTCCCTCTAGCTCTCTAGTACACCTTAAACTAAAAAGGGAATATCTATATAATGCATAAGAATAAACTCCAGGATAACTTCTCAACTGTTTGAAATCTCTCAGCCACTGATAAGTTAATTTGTGTCATTTCTCTCTTCCCCTTTTTGGTCGAGAAGGTTTTCTCAATCCCTTGAAGCTGAGTCCTGACTCACTCTTGGATTTCTGTCCCACATTGCCAGGGAGGTTTTACACCACTGGGAGTCATGTCCCATGCAGAGAGGGGGAGGGCAGTGAGTTTGCTTGCCATGTTGGCTGAGGGAGAGATAGGCCACATCTGAGCAACAAAAGCGGTTCACTGGGGTTCACTCTTAGGCCTAATTTTAAGTAGGCTTAACCTGTCCTTTGTGGGGATAAGTTTCATGTGAACAAACACCAAGATTGAGAGCTCGGCCTATTGATTTGGTTATCCCCACTGCTTGCAAGAATATCAGGAATTCCCCAAATGGGGAAGTTGAATTTCCCCCCCTTCTCCTTATTCCCCCAAGGGGACTTTGCAAATACTTCTTTATTATCTGTTCAAATCACTCTGGGATTTATCAGGGCAGCACATTGGACAAACCTACAAAATTTCATGCCCTATTCAAGATTCCATATACTTATGATGTTCAATTAACCTGTCCATAGTTATATTAGGAAATACACTAGCCGAAATATAAATTTTGTACCAAATAAACATTTTTTGCTTTAGTCTCACACAGTAGTTGAAGTTTTAAAATATGAATGACCATCTATTTTCAACACCCTGCAATATTGACATTCCTTTGTTCTTCCTCATGCAAAAATGCTTTTTTTAAATTTGTACATTTAGCCACTATCATTGTACACTCTAGGCATTCCTAGATTATACCATCTCAGTCTTTATCATCTATCTTTCCTTCTGGTTTCATATGTGCCCCCAGCCCTCCTTCCTCTATCATTCTCACATTAGCTTCATTCAGTGTACTTACATTATTGTGATACAATCATGTAGTATTGTGCTATCTATTTCTGAATGGATATTCAATCTGATAGTCTTCAATTCCATACTTCTCCAAACCTTTCTTCTGTCTTTTCTTATCTACCTGTAGTGCTCCGTTTAGTGTTTCCTGTAGAACAGGTTTCTTGTTCACAAACTCTCTCAGTGTCTGTTCATCTGAAAATACTTTAAACTCTCCTTCATGTTTGAACGACAGTTTTGCTGGATATAGTATTCTTGGTCGGCAGTTTTTCTCTTTCAGTATCTTAAATATATCATACCATTGTCTTCTGGTCTTCATGATTTCTCCTGAAAAAAATCCCCATATAGTCTTATCAAACTTCACTTTTTTGTGATGGATTGCTTTTCTCTCACTGCTTTCAGAATTTTCTTTTTTGTCTTTGACATCTGACAATCTGATCAGTAAATGTCTTGAAGTAGATATATTTGGATCTATTCTGTTTGGGGTATCCTGTACTTCTTGGATTGGTAATTTTATGTTTTTCATAAGAAGTAGGAAAGTTTCAGTGATTATTTCTTCCATTATTCTTTCTGCCCCTTTCACCTTCTCTTCTCCTTTTGGGACATGTATTTTCATACATTTCATGTTGTCATTCAATTCCCTGAGACCCTGCTCATATTTTTGCATTCTTTTTCTTAACTGTTCTTTCATTTGTAGTATTTTACATGTCCTGTCTTCTAGTTCACTAATTCTTTCTTCTGCTTCCTTAAATCTATTTTGTATATCTCCTTTGAGTTTTCCATCTCTTCTATTGTGCCTTTAATTTCTATCAATTATGCCATTTGTTTTTTCAAGCTTTGGAGTTCTTCCTTACAGTTGCCCAATCTCTTCTTTATATCCTTCAGCTCTTTTGTCATATTCTCACTCAACTCATTGATTTGATTTAGAAAGTTTGCTTCAACATCTTAAATTAGTTGTTTCAACTCATATCTTGTTTGAAATGTTAGTTTGTTCCTTTAACTGTGCCATATCTTCGTGCTTGCATGACTTGTGAGTTTTTGCTTGTGCCTAGGTATCTGATTTCCTTGATTAGTTTATTCTGGAGGTCATTTTCTCTTTTACTAGGGTTTTCCTGTTGGTTGGTGTTCTAGTTTGCTAGCTGTTGGAATGCAACATACCAGAAACAGAATGACTTTTAAAAGGGGGAATTTAATCAGTTGCTAGTTTACAGTTCCGAGGCTGAGGAAATGTCCCAATTAAAACAAGTCTATAGAAATGTCCAATCTAAGGCACCCAGGGAAAGATATCTTGGTTCAAGAAGGCCAAAGAAGTTCAGGGTTTCTCTCTCGAGTGAGAAGGCACATGGTGAACACAGTCAGAGTTCCTCTCTCATCTGGAAGGGCACATGGCGAACATGGCATCATCTGCTAGCTTCTTCTCCTGGCTTCCTGCTTCATGAAGCTCCCCGGGAGGCATTTTCCCTCTTCATTTCCAAAGGTCGCTGGCTGATGGTTTCTGTTTTGTGGTGCTGCAGCATTCTCTGCTCTCTCTGAATCTCCTATTCTCCAAAATGTTTCCTCTTTTGTAGTACTTCAGAAACTAATCAAGACCCACCCAAATGGGTGGAGACAGGTCATCACCTAATCCAGCTTAACAACCACTCTTGATTTGGTTATATCTACAGGGAGATGATTCAATTACATACAGTATTGAATAAGGATTATTCTGTATTTACAAAATGGGATTTTGATTAAAACGTGTTTTTCCCAGGGTACATACATCATTTCAAACCAGCACAGTTGGCATTGTTCTCAATCTATTCTTTGACATTCAGTTGATCTTTTTTTGAGTGCTAGCATAGCTTCTGTTTAACTGATCAGAATTTTTCAGCTCTTTTCTTTCTGGTTCTTTCCCTGCCTATATGGAACTTTTTTGGAGGAGAGTCTTCTCAGATATGATCAATGCTAATAATATTCTCCCAGACAAAACAGATCCAGGTCTCAGGAGGAGGGTGTAATCAGTATCAAGTTTCCCTGAGGATGAGACCCAGCAGGTTGCCAGTCTTTTCCTGTGAAGCCTCTTGACTCCATGCTTTTCCTATCTTGACCAGTAGATGGTGCTTGTTAGCCCACAGCTCTTCACTGGTGTAAAATGGTGCAGTATCTTTAATCCTCAGCAAATCCTGTCCCTGCCACAGAGGACGAGGTAAAAGTGAGGCTTAAACTCTTTCTATGTTCCAGCCCCTAGGGTCTGATCTCTGTGAATGAGAACCACTACTTGTGCTGAGTGCCTCCCTTTTCTTGGGGGGAAGATATACACTTTAGGTAATTATCTCCTTCACCTGACTAGTTACTTTGTCTCTCAGACATACCTTAACTCTGCCCTTTCATAGGTCAGTGCTGAGAGTTAAAAATGTCTGAAAGTTCCTCAAATGGGCTTGCTTCCAAGAATAGTTTTTTTGTTTGTTTTAAAAAAAGCCTTTTCAGAGGTTGTCCTCAGCGGCTCTGTGTTCACCAGTTAAGAGTCAGTGTTGGTACCCAGCTCTATATGCCCCTTTTCTGGGGGTACAACCCTTTTCCAATGTTTTGGGCTTAACCACCTCCAAAAGCTTATTTTGTTGTTGTTGTTTTCCCATAGGCCTGCCTCCTCTCTGCTGGGAGAGACCTCAGAATTCCTCTGGGTTTATCTGTGCTCAGAGCTTGTATTCAGCATTCTGAAATTGATAATTAAAACTGCAGTTGGAGATTGATTGAGCCACCTTCTCCTAGTAGAGATAACTGCTTTTCCCCATGGGAAAGTGTCTACAAAATAGCCTGCTACCATTGGGGGAGGGGTGCCAGCCTCCATAGTTTGGGAGACTTACTTACAGTTCTTTGTTGTGATCTTGGCCCTTCCACTCGTTCCAGACTGATATATGATGTGTGTCCAGTCACAGATGTCCTCCTAATAGTTATTCCAGACAGTTCCTGGCTATTTACTAGTTGCCCCAGAAGACTAACTAAATTCCACACCTCCCTGTGCTGCCATCTTTCCCTGCCTACATACAACTTATTTGTTCTGCTTTTAATGAAAGGCTACAAAAATTTTTCTTAATTATCTTAGTACTCTGTCTAGAAGACAAAGATTTTAGATCATATCAGAATATCTTTGTTGATGTTTATGTTGACTATACTGGTTGATTCTATTGTGTATCCCAGAGAAGACCATGTGTTTTTTTTGGGGGGTGGGGGGCAGGGTGCTTGGTCTAGGAATCAAACCCGGGTCTCCTGCATGGAAGGCGGGCTTTCTAACCTCTGAACTACCCATACACCCCCGCCATGTTCCTTTAATTTATTCTAGTGGGGGCAGATGTATTGTGGGTGGGACCTTTCTGTTAGGCTATTTCAATTGAGATGTGACCCAGGCCATTAAAGGTGGGTCTTAATCCTTCACTGGAGAACTTTATGAGAGTATAAAAGGCAGGTAAAGTAGGAGAGCATAGAAATGCCCAGAAACATTTGGAGACAGCCATTGAAAACAGAACCAGGAAAGAAGGACTAGCAGATATTGCCATGTGCCTACCCATGTGATACAGAAACCCCAAATGCCAGCAGCCTTTCCTCAGAGAAGGTATCATTATCTTGACACCTTAATTTGGACACTTTCATGGCCTTAGAACTGTAACCTAATAAAACCTCATTGAAAAAGCCAAGCCATTTCTGGTATATTGCCTTCTTACAGCTGTAGAAACTGAAATAGATTTTGGTACCAAAGAAGTGGGGTGCTGCAATTTGCAAATACCAAAAATACTGGAATGGTTTATAAAAGGATAAGGGGATAATTCTGGAAGAATAGTGAGTAGCTTGATAGAAAAGGTCTAGATTGCTTTAAAGAGACAGTTGGTAAAAATATGGATGCTAAAGGTACTTCTGATGAGGCCTCACACAGAAATGATTAATGTGTCATTGACAACTGGAAGAAAGGTGGCCTTGTTTTAAAGTGACAGAGAATTTGGCAAAATAGAGTCCTGCTGTCAGATGGTTGGGGAAATTTGAAAGTGATGACCTTGGTTATCTAGCTGAGGAAATTTCCAAAATAAATGTAGAAAATGCAGTCTGGCTTCTCCTTGCAGCTTATAGTAAAATGTGAGAAGAAAGGGATAAGCTGAGAACTAAGCTCTTGGGTACAAAGAAACCAGAAATTGGAAAATTCTGAGCTTTTTTGGAAAATGAATCCCCAGAGGAGAGTGCTCCACATGAGGATTTAACCAAACATGGAACCAGTCAGCCATTTAAGGACAAGCTAAGATTGGGAATGCAGTTATATGAAAGTCCTATTATCCGGAGATTGGAAACCTGTGTGCTGCTTGCTAAACTGACAAGTTTGTTGTGGAATCTATAGAATCGGACTAAAAGGGACAGAAAAGGGACAGCGTAAAAGGAAAATGACTTCAAAGGCAGCACCATGGGACCTGAGGTCTGGAGTTAAGAAACCTTGGACCAAGGGAACTGACCCAACATGCACATGGAAGAGGAGAGTTTGCAGAGGGTGGGCCTTCCTTCCCATTGTTCAGGAAGTGTTACCACTCCAGGGCTCTCAGATGCCTGGGGAATTGAGGGGAGCTTGTCTGCCCCATTGTTCAGGAAGAATACTGCTACCCCAGGCATCAGTGAGAGAGTTGAGCACACTCTGCAAGGATTGAGGAGAACCTGGCCTCCACTCCACTGTTATAAGGGGGTTGAGAATGTGCTCCAGAGGTGGAAGAGTATCCAGGTGTCACCGAGTTGCTTGAACAGGGTATAACGGAGAACAAGGCAGTTTCACCAAAGTTTGGAGATGTTGGAGCTCTTATCCCAGTGTTTGGAGAGAGCAGGACTGCTGTGCAAGCCCTTGAAAAGGTGGGACTGCAGCTCTCTCAAGCTCTGAAGTTAAAATGTCACTCTATGAATGCTGTTCAGACATGCAAATCTAATGAAGCATGTTCTGTAGGTTTTCAGCATGGTTTGGGACCTTTGACCCTTTTCCTTCCAATTTCTCCCTGTGGAAACAGGAACATTTATCCTATGACTGTCTCTCCTTCGTATATTGGAAACAGATAATTTGTACTAAGTTTCACAGGTCCATACCTAGAGAAATTTTTTTTTAAATTGTATAGTGTAACATACATATAAAACAAAGAAATAAAAAAGCAATAGTTTTCAAAGCACTCTTCAACAAGTAGTTACAGGACAGATCCCAGAGTTTGTCATGGGCTACCATGAGCCTCTCAAATTTTTCCTTCTAGCTGATCCAGAATATAGGAGGCTAGAGGGCTTAAATATTTTTCTTAATCATCACAATCAACTTATTTTCCTTTTTTTGTGTGAAAAATAACATATATACAAAAAAAAGCTATAAAGTTCAAAGCATAGCACCCCAATTAGTTACAGAACATATTTCAGAGTTTGACATAGGTTACAATTCCACAATTTTAGGTTTTTACTTCTCCTTGTTCTAAAATACTGGAGACTAAAAGAGATATCAATTTAATGATTCAGCAATCATATTCATTTGTTAAATCCTATCTTCTCTGTATAACTCCACCATCACCACTGATCTTTTCATCTCTCTCTTTAGGGGTGTTTGGGCTATGGTAATTCTACATTTTTCATATCAGAAGGGTCTGTCACTAATATGGGGAAGGGAGATGGAACTATCTGATGATCTGGAGAGGCTGGGCTAGGTTTCAGGACTTATCTGGACCAGAGACCCATCTGGAGGTTGTAGGTTTCTGGAAAGTTACTCTAGTGCATGGAACTCTTGTGGAATCTTATATATTGCCCTACACACCCAGAGCATTTTGCCTTGGGACAAACCACACCTGTAACTTGTTTTGGCAAGACTTTGTACTTATAATGTGGTTACTGAAATGATTTAAGACTTTTGTGATATTGTGCCGGAATAAATGTATTTCGCATATGGAAAGAACATGTCTTTTTTGGGCTCAGAGGGTGGAGTGTGCTGGTTTTGAGCTTTTATAATACCCCAGAATAACCATATTCTTTAAATTCATTCCTGTTGGCACAACCTATTGTGGGTGGAACCTTTTGATTAGGTTGTTTCCACGGATATGTGGACCACCCAATTCTAAGTGGGTGTTAACCCTTTTTACTGGAGTCCTTTATGAGGAAAAAGAGAGCGGAGAAAGGAAGCTTAGAGAAAATGCCCAGAGACATTTTGGAAGAGAGTCATTGAAACCAGAATCCTGGAGAGAAGGACCAGCAGACTTTGCCATGTGCCTTCCCATATGACAGAGGAACACTGGATGATAACAGTCATTCCTCAGAGAAGGTATCTTCCTCTTGATATCTTATTTTGGGGATTTTCATGGCCTTAGAATTGTAATTTGTAATCTAATCAATTCCTTTTGAAAAAGAGATTTCTGGTATACGGCACTCTGGCACCTTTAGCAAACCAAAACTGTTGACCTTATCATGTTTATTTCAGAAGGCAAGTCCTCTAATTTTTAAAAAGAACTGCTGCAAAATATTTATTCTTCACCTTGTAAAAGTGAGGTGCTAAAATATGTTTGACATATTACATAGGAAGTATTTGGGAAGTATTACAATAATTAAAACTTTCTGTTAGCTAAATTTGTATGGGTGAAATGTTATTCATATATTTAGAAATCGTATAAAGCTCCTATAAAGACTCGACAATGTTCTCATTGTCCATGTTATGTGTGATCTGCATGATGTTAGACAACAGTGTGATGTGGTTGGTTATGGTTTAGTCATTCATAGATGATTATCAGTCATGGAAACAACCAAATTTACATGTCAGTTATACTAGTTTGCTCTAATGCATTTCTAAAAGTACATGTGTCACATATAAGCCAGAACTTAATCTTCAACAAAAAGGAACTTTAAAAGAGAAGGCAATTATATAAGTCATGTTCTACCTATTAATTAACATAACCTTGGTAAATGTGTAAAGGTGAGACAGGACAAAACTTCTGTTATGGTTTGTGGTTGATGACATCAAATATAAATCAATTGTTGTGTTGGCTTATAAGGATGCATGCCCACTTCTGGGCCAAGATGGTGGCTTGGCAATGTGCGTGTTTTAGTTCATCCTCCAGAACAGCTACTAAATAACCAGAAACAGTACACAACAGCTCCTGGGGTCATGTCAGTAACCAGACACACAGCATACCCCAGTCTGGACCAGCTGGACCAGTTGCAAACCTCCCCAGAACCGTGAGTTCCCCAAGTCGTGGCAGCCGTGCCCCTCCCCCACAGGCTGATTCCCAGAGGGGAAAGGAAAGAGAATTTAACAGGAGCAGAGGCTGAGCCCAACCAAACACCATTTGTGGCATTAATCAACAAATTCTGACTACTAAAAATAGTCCACCAGCTCAGGTAAACCTGGTCAAAGTAGAGGTTGCTCATTTTTGCCCCAGTGCCAAGGAGGCAGGGCTGACAGAAAAAGAAAAAAAAAAAAAAAGGAAGCAGAGGTGTTTGTGGCTGTGTTTCTACAAAGGCTTGACTGCCTCTGGATTCAGCAGCAGGACTTCTCGGGCTGCAACTGCCCCGGGCATAGGCAGAAATAAGCTCCTTTCAGGGCTTGTCTGGAGCTTGTGCCTTCCCCAGGGGAGGGGTGAAGCCCAACTCAGGTGGAATCCCTCACCTCAAGGAATTCAGACACCAGGCCTTGGTAATTTAAAGCCATTAAAACCAGCCTACAACCTCTCCTCTGTCTCCACCATGCCCCCAGCAGGGAGAGTCTGCCAAAGTTAAAGATACTGCTTCATCGTATGGTGGTGGGACCTTCAGGCAGACAAGCACCACATACTAGGCAGGAGAAGAAAAACAGAGCCCAGAGACTTCACAGGAAAGTCGGTCAACCTGCTGGGTCTCACCCTCAGGGAAAACCGTGCAGGTGACTCTTTCCTCCTGTTAGGAGGCCAGTTTGTTCTGGGAAAATCCAGTTGGGGTCTCTGATACCTATACAGACCCTCCTAAGGGGGGGGGGGAAGGTACCATATAAGCAGGGCAAGAAACAAGAAAATAAGAACTGAAAAATTCTCTGTTAAACAAAACCTAAGCTAGGAGTCCAGGAAAAGCTGAACTGAATGTCAAAGAACAGATAGACAACAAATTCATCCAGCAAGAAAACCCTAGGTAGAAGAAGTGAAAGCAATCTCCAGAATAAACTAATTAAAGTAATTAAATGCCTAGACACCAGCAAAAAATAATAAGTCACACTAGGAAAATTGAAGATATGGCCCAGTCAAAGGAACAAACCAACAATTCAAATGAGATACAGGAGCTGAAACAATTAATTCAGAATATATGAACAGACATGGAAAGCCTCATCAAAAACCAAATCAATGAATTGAGGGAGGATATAAAGAAGGCAAGGTATGAACAAAAAGAAGAAATCGAAAGTCTGAAAAAACAAATCACAGAACTTATGGGAATGAAAGGCTTGGTAGAATGGATGAAAAAAACAATGGAAACCTACCATGGTAGATTCCGAGAGGCAGAACATAGGATTAGTGAACTGGAGGATGGAACATCTGAAATCCAACAAGAAAAAGAAAATATAGGGAAAATAATGGAAAAATATGAGCAGGGCCTCAGGGAATTGAAGGACAATATGAAGCGCATGAATATACATGTTGTGGGTGTCCCAGAAGGAGAAGAGAAGGGAAAAGGAGGAGAAAAACTAATGGAGGAAATTATCACTGAAAATTTCCCAACTCTTATGAAGGACTTAAAATTACAGATCCAAGAAGTGCAGTGTACACCAAAGAGAATAGATCCAAATAGATGTACTCCAAGTACATAATAGATGTATTCCATTACTCATCAGAATGTCAGAGGTCAAAGAGAAAGAAAGAATCTTGAAAGCAGCAAGAGAAAAGCAATCCATCACATACAAGGGAAGCCCAATAAGACCATGCATAGATTTCTCAGCAGAAACTATGGAGGCGAGAAGACAGTGGGATGATATATTTAAATTATTAAAAGAGAAAAACTGCCAACCAAGAATTCTATATCCAGCAAAATTGTCCCTCAAAATTAGGGAGAAATGAAAACATTTTCAGACAGAAAATCACTGAGAGAATTTGTGACCAAGAGACAAGCTCTGCAAGAAATACTAAAGGGAACACTAGAGACAGATACGAAGACAGAAGAGAGAGGTGTGGAGAAGAGTGTAGAAAGGAAGACTATGCGTAAAGGTAAAAAGAAGGAAAATTAGAAGGACATATAAAAGCCAAAAGGCAAAATGGTAGAGGAGGGTACTGCCCAGGCAGTAATAACACTGAATGTTGA
The DNA here is from genome assembly GCA_004026745.1 of Myrmecophaga tridactyla. Classification (NCBI taxonomy): domain Eukaryota; kingdom Metazoa; phylum Chordata; class Mammalia; order Pilosa; family Myrmecophagidae; genus Myrmecophaga; species Myrmecophaga tridactyla. The sequence goes on along the minus strand of PVIY010061095.1, from coordinate 561 downwards.
TGGATTAAGCTTCCCAATCAGGGGACATGGACTGGCAGAATGGATTAGGGAATGGGACCCATCTATATGCTGTCTCTACTCAAAGGACATGAGGGCAAGGACACAAATGGACATTTGCACACCAATGTTTATAGCAGCATTATTTACAATTACCAAGAGATGGAAACATCCAAAATGTCCATCAACAGACAGGTGGCTAAACAAACTGTGGCATATACATACAATGGAATATTATGCAGCTGTAAGACAGAATAAAGTTATGAAGTATGTAACAACATGGATGGACGTTGAGGACATTATGCTGAGTGAGATTAGCCAGAAACAAAATCACAAATACTGTATGGTCTCACTGATATGAACTAACATTAGTGAATAAACTTGGAGAATTTCATTGGTAACAGAGACCATCAGGAGATAGAAATAGGGTAAGATATTGGGTAATTGGAGCTGAAGGGATACAGATTGTGCAACAGGACTGAATGTAAAAACTCAGAAATGGACAGCACAATACTACCTAACTGTAATACAATTATGTTAAAACACTGAATGAAGCTGAATGTG
>PVIY010061094.1:0-11367 GCA_004026745.1 Myrmecophaga tridactyla | reverse complement strand
TAACACCTGCCCCCTGACTCATCCTGAAGCCACTCCCCATCCTCTGAAAAGGAAAGGAAATCCTAACTACGAGCGCAACTTTCCAATCACAGGGAAAGTGTTCTTATTTTCTCCATGTCCCTCATGGGGACACATGGGGGCATACAGCCTCACTCCAACTCAGACAAAGGCAGAAATTATTTATTCTTCCATTTACATGGTTAGATGCTGTGGGAAAGCAATATAAAAAGATGCTACCCTTGCCCTCTAAGAACATAATATTTATAGTCAAGTTAATCTTATGTTCTGAGTAACAAGGACTTTCCTCAGGAAAAAAATGAAAAAAAGAAATTTTAGATCTGGTCTATAATAAAATGAGTCATTTCAAAGACAAACAACTCTGAGTTCTTTAATAAAGGCCAACGCTCTGGCCCCAGGTTAGATTAAATCCTTAGGAGGATGAACTGTTTGAGAAAGAGGAATGGATACTCCTGACCTGCACTATCCCTCTGCCATGTGCCATCACAGGGCATCAGCCAAAGCTCAGGCAGAGAACAGGGTTCCCGAAGCAACACACACACTAGAAGTTTTTGGAGCAAAGTGATGACACTTGAAGGGCTGCTTTGATGGGCCCAGACTTGTCACCACCTCCTAAAACCACCAGACTGTAGACTGCCTAGTTAAGTAGTCAACACCAATGGAGGCTTTACAGTGTCCCAGGACCCAGGACTTCTCTCCTGCCAAATTTCCCAATTTACCCAGACGAATTGTGTCCTGAAGGGCTGATGGGCATGAGTGCATTATTCCCTGCACTCTCGTGGTGTGGGGACAGGGGTGGGGAAGAAAGAGAAAGAAATTCAGAAAAGGTGTATATTTATCCTGGCCTTGCCTTAAGAAAACACAGCCACCAATCCATCAAAAATGAATTTTAGTTTGGGCAACATTAGCGTTTAAAGCGGTGCTCTTCTCTGGTATTGATTCTCTGTGGGCTGAGATGGAAACAATTTTAGAAATGTAGTCTTAGGTTTCCTTAATCTGCATGGCTCATGGAGGAAAAGGCTGTTGTCACTGGTGCTAATAACCACAAAGAACATGATTCTAAAGTGCTTAGCTAGAAAATGAATTCCAGAAGGCAGCCCTTTTCATGCCTCCAGGGAAGTTGTTTCCTAAAAATCCATCTTTCTCTTTCCTTCCAGGGGATTGTCTTAGAGGACACATGTGGGAAGGATAACCTAATGTGCAGAATTGGGGAGTCCCAGGAAGTGAGGAGTCAGCAGGAGGCAGGGTTCTAGTTTTCATTTTGTTGGGATGGGGCAGGACTTGCTTGTGCAGTGTGACTTTGGAAGGTCACCATCCAAACTAAATACGTGCTTGGAGTTCCATTATGAGATATTGAAGGTACCTGTCCAAATGTGTAGGACTCGTGAATGTCTTAGCATGAAATATTTGTCAAATTATCATTAGTCACCTCTGGGGGGTGGGTAAGGGATGGTAAGTTTGGGGAAGGCAAGAAAGGAAGAAAGGTTTGCAGCATGGGGCACTGCATGGAGAAGCGAGATGGAGCCGGTTAGGGGCAGTGGAGGTCATGGGGTGTCTGGGTTTTGAGTCTAAATACAATGAAATTGGCTGCCCCTAAAAGGGAGCTTTGGTTCCACTAAGTCATCTCTGTCTGAACTGTGGGTTGAGTCTTCTTAATATCCAACATTTGAAGACACATGTCCCAATTCTGTGACTTCAGGAGGTAAAGGTAGGAGGTCACAATCCTTTTTGTAACTAAAGACCCTGAGGAATGAGATGGTACCTCTGTGGAGAATGGAAGTCAACCTCTTGCTCCCTAAGGATTTGCCTTTTTGCCTCTGGCAGCCAGAGAAGCTGTTATGGACATTTGCATAAATATGAGCCCTATTTGCATAAAGTATGGGCTCAATTTGCAGTGTCTCCCAGGAGGAGCAGTTTGTCCTGTGTCAGTTTGTCACCTGAGGTTTGTCACTTCATGTTCTCTTCCTTCTCACCCGCCCACTTGTCCTGACCCAGATCCCCAGGGCCAGACTTGAGAGGAGGCTGAAGGGTAAGGACGGCTGGCTCTGCCTTCCTAGTCACCAGGAAGGGTCCAAGTCCTTCCTCCCTTTCTTCTCACCAGGCCTGAGCACTCTCGAGCAGCCAGGGCTCCCCTGCATCTCTAAAGGAACACCTTCCTTCCACCGTAAGTAATTTGCTTCTCATAGTTATGATTCACACCTCCTCCTGTAGCCTGCACTTGGGCACTGGGGCATGGACCTCTCCTGCTTGTTGCTCAAACTCTTTAGGGTGAAAGACCAGACACTTGGTTCACAGGAATTGAGGTTTGCCTCAAATGAGGCCACATCTGGCATAGGCTGGGCCTCCTAGGAACAAGATCTCAGGAGAGATCTATGACGGCACCTGGGCCTGGGAGGGCTTTCAGAATCCAGGCCAGCTCTAGCATCCAGGTTATCTTGGCACCCCTTAGAAATAGGAGCTCAAAGTTTCCTTTTCCTTGCATTAATGACCAGCCACCTGTCCTACACCTCTGTCTGGTTGTAGATTTCTATTTATGTTTAGTTTTTGCTCACTTGGGCAAACCCAAGACCCAAGGCCTTTGTGGATTGAACGCTTTCAGTGTGATTTCTATGGCTCCATTATCAACTGGCTCACTTTCTCTGGGTAAAAATTTCCAATAGAGAAAATATGATGTGTCCAGCTAATCACCTTTGTTCCTATTTGGACACAATTTGAGTGTCCAGCCTTTCAAAGGCTAGTGGCCAGCACAGAGATTTGCTTCTCCAGAGTTAAGTGCTCACCCCGGATCTGTCCCAACCAGCTGTGGCAGAGGATGGGGGACAGGGTGTTGTGGTACAACCAGGGGACCTTCTTGGAGAGAGTGGTAGGCCTGGCAGGCATAGCAATCTGTATACCTGGTTGTCCAAAGTAATGGCAAGTCCCTTCATCACCAGAGTGGCTGATGGTCCTCTTGCTGTACTGAGGATATCTTAGATGGTTCCCTGAATCTGACTTTGTAGTCTTCTCTTGATGTGTCCATCAGTCCTACCAGCTGAGGGCTTCTGAAACTTCCTTGCATTAGTCTAGAACACTTGCCCCTATTCTCTCCTTCACTCAGATTCAGGCTTACATTGTGGTCTGATAATTCTCCAGTCTTCCCTCCTGCTTCCCTCTCTTTCTCTTTTTACAGAGGCATTTCTCTAATAAAATCCTTTTGCATTTAATCCCATCTTAGCATCAGTTTTTTAGAGTATATGGGATAACACACCTACATCCCCAGGTACATAGATGTGCTAGGGACTGAATACATTCCCGACCCTACCCCCCTCCCGGGGCAGTTACCTTTAGGAGAATCTAAATGGAGAGAAAAATTATGAACCCAAGTAATAAGTCTTGAAGGCGTTGCAGGTAGGGATGGAAGTTTGGGAACTCTGACAGGTGGGTAAAAAGTTCGTCTGCCTTCATTCACCAACCCTGGGTCAGAGGCTCTTCCCACTCATTCTTACCATACACCGTGACGTGCCTCCATTTACAGGTGGGTAGGTGACATTCCTTCATTCCAGAGGATTCGGATTGTCAGTATCGTCATGAACAGCAAGCACTTTAAAAATCTCAGCTAGAGTTTCAACACTGCTTTTAGAGCCCCAAATCCCAAACAGTCCCTCTCCTCCCGCGTTTACAAAGCAGACTAATGGAATGTGTAAAGCACTTCGGATCAGCCCTACCGCACTTAATGATTCTGGTCGGTTCTTTCATCTTGACCCATGTCTTCCAAGATACTTTTCTTTGGAGAATAAAATCGTAAAAAAGAAAAAAAAATCTTTGGGAAAAGGTGTGATTTTTTAAAAAAAATAATAAATAGTTCTTGGCCTTGTACTCCTAGGTAGTCTTCGGGAAAAAGAAGAGGGAAGAAGAGAAGGCAGAGGAGGAGGAAGAGAAAGAGAAGGAAAAAGAAGGTAAATATTGTTAGTTTCTCAACTCTACCTCACTTCTTTTGTTTTGTAAAACTGTACCAGAAACAGAAAAAGTACCTAAAATACATATGTATGCTTTTAATAAATAATTACAAAATGAGCAATCATGTAACTGCTACCCAAGTCAAGACAAAAACATTCCCAGCACCCCAGAAGCCGTCCCCCTCCCTTACCCACTAAAGATAACTACTATTATGATATTTATAGTGATCACTTTGCTTTTCTTTATAACCTTACTACCTAAACACTACAGTTTAGTTTTCCTTGGTTTAGAACCTTATATAAAATGAATCAAACTATGTATTACTCTGCATTTGGAATCATTTGCTTACCATCAGGTTTGTGAAATTCACCCATGTTTTGCATGTAGCAGCAGTTTGTTCATTTTCATTGCTGTATTGCCACTGTATGAATATACCAAATTTATCCATTCTATAGGTAATGGACATCATTTGAATTGTTTTCAATGTGGGGCTATTGTAGATTATCTCTTGGTTTATATGTGCATGCCCTTTTGATGGCTATATACTTCGGGTTGGAATTGCTGGGTCATTGGGTATGTCTGGCTTCAGCTTTGGGAAGCAGTCAAACTGCTTTCCAACACCGTTGTACCCATTTGAGTTGTGACCTGTAGTTGATGAGAGTTCTTTCAGCTCCACATCCTTATAAAACTTGTTATTCATGGTTTTTTAAAATTAGCTATTCTTTGGTTATGTAGTGATACCTCACTGTTGTTTTAAATTGCACTTCCTTCATTACTATTGATTACTAATGAAAATGAATACTTTGTCATGTGAGCATGTCTTTTTGTGAAATTCCTGGTTAAGTCTCTTGCCCATTTTTCTAATGAATTGTCTTCTCTTTTATTGTTTAGTAGGAATTTTTTATTCTGGAAACTAGCCTTTGTTAGTTACATGTGTTGCAAACATCTCTTACTCTTGGGATTGGGATTGCAAAGAGGTCCTAAATTGAACATTGATAGATTATCAGTCTTTCCTTTATGATTATTATTTCCTGTTTAAAAATCTTTCCTTCTTCTGAGATTATGAAGATGTTCTTCTATCGTTTCTTTCATAAGATCAGGATTCTCTCTCTCTGTCTTTTTTTTTAACCATATGCAGATTCATTTTATTCCATGAGTGTTTATTGGAAAGACTGCTCTATGCCCACTGCAATATAGTGGCAAATTTGTCATAAATCAAGCATCCATATGTGCATGGGTCTGCTTTTAGGCTCTCTATTTTGTCTTATTGGTCTATTAGTATATTATTGCAACAATACTACACCATCTTAATTATTGTAGCTTTAAAAGAAATTTTAATATTCAGTAGAATAAGTCTTTCTACCCGTTCTTCTTCAAGAGTGTCTTGGCTATCCTCAGCATGATTTATCTCTTGCACATTTTTGTGAGTCTTATTCTTTGGATTTCATTCTATGTTTTGAAGATACTATAAATAACATCTTTAAAATTTCATTTTCTAATTGTTTATGGATGAAATTTTAAAAGCAATTGATTTTTGTATACTGACTTGTCTACAGAAGCCTTGATAAACTCACTTGTTAAATCTCATAATTTATCTGTAGATTTGTTTAGATGATTTATATATGCAATAATATAATATATAAAAGTACTGACATTTTATTCTTTGCTTTCCAATTCTAATGATTTTTACTTTTCCACTAGTCTTTCTGTACTGGCTGGGAAATACAATACAATGTTGGACAGAGGCGACAGCCCCAGTCATCTTGGTTATGGTCATGACCTCAAAAGAAAATCTGCCAACGTTTCTACATATAAAGTATCACTTAAGTTATGGATTTTTGTAGATATCCTTCATCAGAAAAAATTCCTCCTTATCATAAAAATTTAAGTTCTAGTCCTAGTTTGCTGAAAGTTTTGCTTATATTATGCATTTTATCAAATATTAAATCAACTCTCTAGTCACAGATACAACTCAACTCATAGATGACAAATCACTTTTTCTCGTATATTGCTAAAATTGGTTTGCTAGTATCTTGTTTAGGATTTTTGTCTAAATAGTCAAGAGAAGTATTAACCTATAATTTTTCCTTTCTTTTGTTACAGAGTTTAGAATCAAGTTTAAGCTGGCCTCATAAATAAGTTAGAAAATGTTTCCATTTTCAATCCTCTATGGGAGTTTGGTTAAAACTAGCGTTCATTCTTTCTTAAATGTTTGGTCAAAATTGCCAGTGAAGTCTTTTGTTTTCAAAGATTTCCTATTGGAAAATTTCAGTAACCTTTTTTTAGTTATGGGACTGTTCAGATTTTATATTTCTTTTTGGGATACTTTTACTAGGTTGTATTTTCCTCAAAATATGTCTATTTCAAACACAATTTCAAGTTTATTGCATAAAGTTGTTTATAATATAGTCTTTTATTCTCTTTTTTATGTATCTCTTACCCAGGATTGGGAAATGAAGGCAGACAAATTCTTCATTCATCTGTCAAAATACCTGAAACCTCCACCTCTTCCTCCAGCCCATTAGGAATTTATTACTTTGGTTCATAATTTTTCTCACCATTTAGACTCTCCTAAACTGTCCCTTGGGGTAATGGAGTTGGGGACATATTCAATCCCGGGCACCTCTGTGTGCGTGGGGTAGCCAGTGTGTTATTCCAGATACTCTGAGAAGCTGATGCTAAAACAGGATTAAATATGAAAGGATTTTATTTTAAAAATGTCTCTGTGAAAAGAGAAAGGGAGGGAAGCAGGAAAGACTGGAGAATTATCAGACCACAATGCAAGTCTGACTGAGTGATGGAGAGAATGGGTCAAGCATTCAAGACTTGGGAGGATCCACAAAGCCAGCAGGGAGCTCTTTAGCTGAAGTCCCTCCACAAAGGACTTTTATGTCTCCCAGGAAGAGGGTTGCTGTACAACTACCCCCAGCTCAATCCTCCCTGTTCCCAAGACTCATTCAAGTTCTTTTCCAGAAGCATTTGTGGGCTACTTCAGCCCAAGCTCATCATCACCACATCTGAACTATGTACTTGCAGTGTGAACTGACCCCACAAAGGCCTGCATTGCTGCCCAATTGTTTTGCTGTGTGTCTTGTCCTTTCAGTTGACAGGGAGCTCTCCTAGGACTCTGCTCTCTTTTATATCTGCCAGATCACCCAGTACCAGATAGGGTACCTTTCACTATAAGAAACTTCAAATGATTACCTGTGGGACTCCAGGGTAGAACAAGACCAATAATTCCCTTTGGAAACTGATTGTCCAGAAGAATTACAATGCCTTTGGCAGCAAGAGAAACTTCTGGAATTGGAGTTAGTTTTAGGGAAGATGGTGATATTTCCAACACTAGGAGTTCAAGAAGCAGGTGGAACATGCAGATTAAGAGACCTACCGCCAGATGGGAGCTGGGATTGCAGATGTGGGGGGCATTAACATAGGGTGGAGACTTTTGCTCCTATCAACACATATTTACTCCACAGAGCATTAGACCACTCTCAAAACAGTTGAGAACATGAACCAGCCTTAAAAGCTCTCCTCAGAGAGTAGCTAATCTCTGCAGCTGAAACACAGATGTGCTAAACAATGACTGAAGATTTGTAGAATGGATGTGCAGCACAGTACTTAATTGGCAAGTGAAAGATAAAATCAGTAATTCCTGTTTGTTCCAAGGAAGGAGGAAACATTTTGGACTAGAGAAATTAAAGATACAAACCTGTGCTAAATCTTAAAAAATGGGAGCGAAGAAGAGAAAAACCCACATGGTTGCAATGATCACATGGGGAGGTATAAGTGTGGAAATCGACTTCCAATATTTTAAAAAATGTCCAGAAGGTTCCACTTGACTTTAGGATAAGGCCATAGTTATCCCCCAAGAACCTAACGTATCTGACATCAACATACTTCTTCAAGAAGTGGTGTGACATAGGACAAAGGTACCTGGATGGGAAGCCATGGGCTGGGCTTTACTCCTTCTCCACCACTTACCAGTGGTGTGACTTTTAACAAGACATTTAATCTCTCTAAGTCTTTGTTTTCTATCTGAAAAATCTATCCCTGTCCATGTGTAGTAGCTAGGTTCAGGTGTCAACTTGGTCAGGTGGTGGTGCCCAGTTGTTCTATTGCTTGGACTTAAATCATCAGCATGTGGAATTCATCTATGGCTGATTACAACTGCTGTTGGCTAACGGGAGTGCCTTCAGAGGTGAGTGATGCTTAATTTAATTAGCTGGAGGCTTAAAAGAGAGAGGTCAGAAGAGGTCTCAGCATTTCAGACCCAGACATTTGGAGATGTAGGAAGGGCATGCCCTGGGGAAAGCCATTGGAACTTAGAAGTCAGGAGAGAAGGCCAGCCATGTGCCTTCCCATGTGACAGAAAAACTCAGATGAAAGCTAGCTGCCTCTCCTCTGAGGAACTGTAAATTTGTAACTAAATAAATCCCCTTATTAAAATCTGGTCCATCTCTTGTGTATTGTATTCTGGCAGCTTTAGAAAACTAAAACACCATGTTATGGGCTTTTGTGGGGATCAAAAGAGAAAACATTTGTGGAAATCCCGCAAACACAGCAGTCAATGATGGTTGCTTGTTATGATTATTTCTGACCTCTTTAATACACACAGTGCCTCCACTATTGTCTGAATTCCTAAAGCCACCTAATGTCTGTATCATTTATTTTGAACTGTGTGCACTACCTGTTACTGTCCTTTAATTGCTTCATGAGTTTGTAGACACTTCCTATTTAGATCATAAAGTCATTGAGGGGATTTCATTGATAAAGTCATTGAGGGTAAAGACCTCATCATAGACTTTCACCTAAGCTCTCAGAACATACTAGTGTCTCCCAAAATGTTTCAATGCTTTATTCCTATATTGACAATGACCAAAATAATTCCAAAGAATTCCCCGAAGAAGTAGATCTTGGTAACACATTGATGGATGGGAAAGTAATGACAGGTAATGTTCAGGGGCAGGATGCCTGGGGAGGGGAATGATGTAGGCATAGCAACAGTTGTTTGTTTTACTTTATAGGATGCCTGATTACCATAGAATATTTCCCAGGTTTTGAGGTCATCTATCACCTTGGTGCTTTCTGAGAAGACCAAATGATATAAAACTGAAAGAGAGAATATCTATCCAGCAGCTGGACAGCTCAGTTATTTTTAGGGCAGGAGAAGAAGCCAGTGTTTGGGACTCAGCAAAATATCCCACTCTGTTTGTGTTTGGGGTTGACAAGTCCCTGGAAATGCACAGGTCTAAGCATTTTCTTAGCTGTAACTCTCCAGCATAACTTTATTTGAAGGGAAATTTAATCCATCTGTTTCCAGTCCATTTACAATTCAATTAATCAAAAACACTGTTGACATGTCTCTGCATGGCCAAGTTCTCCATGGGTTTTAAATAAATCCCAATATATTATTGAGTTCCTTTTGTAGTTGAAGGTGCTTGGGTTTTGTTCTTACTGGGAACCCTCAGAGAATGGAGAATGCTTGTTCAGAATCATTCCAAACCAGCAAAGTTCTGTTCTTCCCTTGTGGAGACTTAGTGATTCCAAGAGTCTGTCCAGCTAGAAAAACAAAAAGTAAAAGGCATCCCCAAGTTCTCAAATTTCCTGTCCTTGCTCGTACCAGCACCTAAAAGATGGCCCAGGAGAGGGACAAAGGTGCTTTAGGGGCAATTTGGTCAACTTACTAATTACGGTACAAAGAGTGGCGCTGGAGTTTTAATTCCAGATACTGTATGACCTTAGAAAAAACAGCTCCTTTTCTATTCTTCACTTCCCCAAAATGTGATAGGAAAATGACATTGCAATTTTTGATCCATCTCTTCGAGATGGCTTGTGTGGTTCGTATGTGGTTTATGATTTAGGAAACAAAAATATCACAGTAAGAAATGACTATTTTCCAGGTACTCAAGTGGCAGTCCTGATTTCCTTGAGTAGAAGTGGGATCTATCTCATCTTTAACCTTGGGTATGGATGATGCCGAATTTTCTATCCTCATTTTTTCTTAGGTGTGCTGAGGGATCCAGCTTGGATCTGTGGCTCAAGTCCCATGGAATGCTGACTGATCCACAAAGGGATTGGATAGTTGAGTTACCCAGCCTCTCTACTCAATGCATACACTTGGGGAAGCAAGAAAGGAGACCTGGGTCCCTCCTTGTATAGACATGATTAATATATCATTAGAGAAGATAAATGTATATGGTCTCCATAAATTGAAAGATGGAAAGAAACTTGGGAGCTCACAGCACTTCTCTTTATTTTAATGCAGGGAAATTGGACATCTAAGTGAGATAAGAAATTGTGCCTAACACCTACTGGGATTTAATTTTGTGCCAGTTCCTGTGATAAGTGTGATCATATTTAAGAGTATGGTGTGGAAAATATTATCCCCATTTTGCAGATGAAGCAAAGAGTGCAAATAGGCTGAGTGTTGGCCCAAGGCCCCTCAGTGAGCAAATTATTAACTAGACTTTAAATTTACTTCTGCCTAACTTCAAAGGCCAGTTGATACCAAGCTGGCTGGTGAGGAACCAAGAACACAGCATCCTGTGTTTTGATATTTGGACTTTGGGCTGTACCTCACTTCATTCAGCCAACCAGCACACTACCTCCTATCTAACATCGCCCACTGTTCTGGCAGATCCTCCAATGGGTTGATTGCAGGGTGAGGGGACCCCAGCAATAGAGATAGAGATGGTTGTAAAAAGGTATTAAAGGTGGAGGGGTAGCTCGGGCTTCTACCTTAGAGGGTACTGTGCAGGTGGAGGCCCTGGGGACGACCTCCAAGGACTCTGACATGGGGCACAGACTGAAATGGCTTGGGAGAGTGAGTAAACAGGTTTAGAAGATAGCAGAAAGCAACAGCCAGCCAACTCAAAGGACACTTGTTGCTTTTCATCTTTTTTTAAATCCATTCCTTATTCCCTTTTTTATCCATTCCTGTTCTAAGAGTAGACCAAGCCTCCTCTTTCATCTCCTTGTCCTTTGGACCAGATCCTGGCCAGTGTTCAGGGAGGGGAGAAGATGATGGCTTATACTGGATACATGATGGAATTTTTAACAAGGCTCAACTCATTTGTACTTTTTAATAATTGAAAGTGATCAAACAGCAATGAGATCTGCTTGGTTCCATTAAGTGTGGTAAAGGGAGGGGGGGTGGGTACAGTGCTGACAGGGCCTGTTTGAAAATAGGGATTGGGAGGAAGCAAGCCATTTCAGTCTGTGCCCCATAAGTTCTGGCATTTCAGTGGGATGGTTCTCTTCTTTGCCCATCCATCTATCAGATGGCGGAGATATGAAAATGGCATGTGTCCTTAGATAAGCTTCCTCTCTTTCTCTCCTTTTTGGTGCATTCTGCTTGTGTCTGCACTCCCTGGTTTTGGCCAGAAGAAAAGGACCCACATAGTGCCAGGTTGG
>PVIY010061093.1:0-11362 GCA_004026745.1 Myrmecophaga tridactyla | reverse complement strand
CACAAGGTTTCCACATTCGTAGAGTCTCATTGTGAAAGCTATATCATTGTTCAGTCATCATCAAGAAACATGGCTACTGGAACACAGCTCTACATTATCAGGCAGTTCCCTCCAGCCTCTCTGCTACATCTTGAGCAACAAGGTGATATCTACTTAATGCGTAAGAATAACCTCCAGGATAACCTCTCGACTCTGTTTGAACGTTAGGGAATTTTTAGCCATTATTTACTTAAATATTATTTCTGCCCCTTTTCCCTTCTCTTCTTCTTCTGGGACATCCATGATGTGTATTTTGCATGCTTCATGCTGTGATTCAAATACCTCAATTTTTTCCCATTCTTTTCTCTTTTTGTACTCTTGTCTGTTTGATTTTAATTGTCCTGTCTTCTAGTTCACCAATTTTTTATTTTGCACGTTCAAATCTGTTGTTGTATGCCTCTAGTGTATTTTTAATTTCTTCTATTGTGACTTTCATCCTCATAATTTCTGTTTTTTTCTTTTTATGCTTTCAGATTCCTTTTATGCTCACCCAGTGTCTTCTGAACATTCTTTGTTTCTTTGCCCATAATTTCCTTCATCTCTTTGAATTGATTTAGATTTTTTTTTTTTACCATTTTTAGTTAGTTGTTCCAAACTATGTATCTCCTCTGAAGTTTTAATTTATTCCCTTGTGCCATATTCACCTATTTCTTAGTATAGCTTGTAATTTTTTTCTGATTCCTAGGCATCTGATTATCTTGATAAATTTATTCTGAAGATCAATTTCTTGCTCTTGCCTAAGGTTTTATTGTCGGTTGGCTGTTACGGTTTTTCTTTGACACTTGTCTCAACTTATTCTAGAACTTTAGAATTGCCCATGTTTAACTGATCAGATTTTTCAGCTCTTTTTCATCTGTCTCTTGTCCTAGACATATGGTACAGTTCTTAAGATCATACTATTTGTGCAACTGTATCCCCCCACCCCCACCCCCCAAAATCTTCATTTTCTCTGTTCCTTCTTGGGAATCTTGATTTATTTTGTCTTTGTTTAGCCTCTATAGTTTTTGTTTTGTTTTGTTTTTTGCACTCCTTTCATTGACTCTAGCTGTTTTGCCTGGAGGGCAAATTCTGACAGGAGGGCCACACCAGAGAGTACTTTCCCAAGTCAGTATTTCCCAGCCCAACCCAGACTAGGTACCCACAAATGGGGTGCATATTGGCTCCAAAGAGCCCTAGAGAGAGGGCCAGGAAAGATGTCAAATGCACTTTTCACAGCTCCCTGAAACTGCATTTTCCTGCCTAATCCTTCAGAAAACTGTTCTCCACGGCCCTGAGGAAGCTCTGTGTCTTTAAACCTCCACCACCTCTGCCCCTATAATGGGCAGGGTTGAAGTAATAGCATCACCAATCTGGGGAAGGTTGAAATGGTAGCTCAGAACCAGGACCCAGCGATTTGAGTTTGCTAATCAAAAGCTGTGATCAGTGCTAGGCTGTGATCATCCTCTCCCCTGCCCTCCAATCCCCATTTTTGAGGGAGAGGATTTTAATGTCCCTTTCTGTCTGCAGCCACTAGCCAAGGGTGGCACCCAAGGTGGCCTACCTTGAGAGTGTGGGATAGATGCTGGCAGCGGCTATGTGGAGCAAGCTACTTATAATCCTTTACTGCAGTTCTCAGCCTCTCCCTCCTGCTCTTCCCTGGATGCTGTACAATGTTCTCTGGGCCTCTGGAACCTCAGAACAGCCATTTGAGACAGATCTTACTTGTTCATAGCTGTTTTGGATGAAGGACTGAGTCCTGGAGCTCCATGCTCCACTATCTTCCCCAGAAGTCTCTCAATTTGCTTTTTTATTTTTTTAACGATGCAACAAAACCTTTATTAACATTTTGAATAGGTTCAGCTTTTATTGAAACTGGTCATTTCTAAACTTAAATTAGGGCAAATGGCTATAGTGCAGAGTAATGCCATCATTGGGCCAATGAAATGTAAGATTGAAGAATTAACAGGCACCCCTGAGGTGCAGGACCAGGTACAGGGTGGACTCCTTCTGGATGCTGTAGTGGGAAAGACTGCAGCCATCTTCCAGCTGCTTGCCAGCAAAAATGAGCCTCTGCTGGTCAGGGGGGATGCCTTCCTTATCCTGGATTTTGGCCTTCACATTCTTGATGGTGTCACTGGGCTCCACCTCAAGGGTGATGGTCTTGCCAGCCAGGGTCTTCACAAAGATCTGCATCTTGACCTGTTTGTGAAGAATGAGACACCACAAACATTGTGAAGTCACCACAATACCTCGACACAACTGCTGTGTAGCACCATTTGCCTCTAAATTTGCTTTTGAATATTAAAATATCCAAACAATGCTTTGTTTCCATCAAATCACCAGGAATTCTATAAAAATATTTTTTATTGTAAACAACAATCAAACATACAAACATTCTTGACATGGTTACAAACAATGGCTCACAGTATCATCACATAGTTGTGTGTTCATCGCTATAATCATTTTTTTAAATATTTGCATTTCTCCAGACAAAAAAAAAAACAGAAAAAGCTCATACATGCCACACCCCTTACCCCTCATTCTCATTGACTGCTAGTATTTCAATCCATTCAATTTATTTTAACCTTTGTTCCTCATATTATTTGTTTATTTCTTATCCACATTTTTTACTCATCTGTCCATACCATAGATAAAAGGAGCATCAGACACAAGGCTTTCACAATCACACAGTCACGTGGCAAAAGCTATATCATTATACAATCATCTTCAAGAAACATGCCTACTGGAACACAGCTCTGCACTTTCAGGTACTTCCCTCTAGCCACTCTAATACACCAAAAACTAAAAAAGGGATATCTATATAATGCATAAAAATAACCTCCAGGATAACCTCTTGACTCTGCTTGAAATCTCTCAGCCACTGATGCTTTATTTTGTCTCATTTCTCTCTTTCCCTTTTTTGGTCAAGAAGATTTCCTCAATCCCTTGATGCTGAGTCACAGCTCACCCTAGGATTTCTGTCCCACGTTGCCAGGCAGGTTTATACCCCTGGGAGTCACATCCCACGTAGAAAGGGGAGAGTAGTGAGTTTGCTTGCCGTGTGGGCTGAGAGGGAGGAAGGTCACATCCGAGCAACAAAAGAGGTTCTCTGGTTGTCACCAAGGATATTAATGATCACTGTAAAGGTTTAAAACTGCACAATGATCAGATGAAGATGTTTTTTCTATCAGCTCAGCAGGAATGTTTAGACACCTGGTGCTTGACTCTCTTTTTGTAAGACTACCCTTTTGCTTGCTGGAGCAAAATGCCAAACTGCTGGCAAGACTTCTTATCCCCAAATAAAACCTGGTCAATCAAAACAGGGAAAATTTCCTAGTCACAAAACTGTCCTTACAGCCATAATTCTTGTAGTGAACATCAGACTTTCTATTCCATGAATCATCTGCAAATAATGCATAGTGGGTCCAGGAAACCTTTCCAGTCAGGACTGGAGCAACCTCTTCCTTGGCTCCATGCTTTCCTGCCCCTTTGGGTCAGCTTGTTTTGGCCAGAGGATGGTGATTGGGTTGTAAGTAGAAGGGTTTGCTTCAGGGGCTTATGACAGCCCATTCTCTACCTAGAAAAGTCAGGTTCTTTGTTTTGAAGGTCTGCAAAGTCTCTCTTAATATACTTATAAGAAATAGAGCAAGGTTTTACTCATATAGTAAGAATATACTGCAAGTTCTGATCATCACATTTCTTTCAACATTTCTCTCTCACTGGCCCTAAGGATAAATCTTAGAATCATGGGATTGGTCATGAACTCTATGGTAAACTAATGCATAATCCCTAGGATTTGTCCATAGTTTCCAAGTATTCTAATCTCTTTTTATAATAGCCATGGAATTTTTCTTAAAAGTTACTCCTTGTAAAGCCAACTAGAGTTATATCAATAATAAAAGACACAGCTGAGAAGTAGGTGAACCTACAGATGTAGGAGTCTGCAAGAGGAGATCTTATCTCTTGGAATGTGACCTGGTTATGCCATATCCAACCATGAGACAATGCCACCTTCTTGACTAAAAATACCTTAAGCCTATTAAAGAAGACTTAAACAAATGGAAAGCTAGTCCGTGCTCACAGATTGGAAGGCTTAATATTATTAAGATATCAATCAATACTACCCAAAAAAGAGTTAACACAATCCCAATCAAAATTCCAACAGCTTTCTTCACATTCATATGTAGGGCAAGGGACCTCTAATAGCCAAAACTATCTTTAAAAAGGACAAAGATGGAAGACTCACACTTTCCAATTTCAAAACATATTACAAAGCTATAGGAATCAAAACAGTGTGGTGCTGGGGGTGGTGTAATGGTGGCTCAGTGGTAGAATTCTTGCCTGCCATGCCGGTGACCCAGGTTCAATTCCTGGTGTCTGCCTTTGCAAAAAACAACAGTGTGGTACTGGCACATGAACTGAGATATAGACCAATGGAATCAGTGAGAGTTTAGAAATATAGACACTCACATCTATGGCCAATTAATATTTGATAAGGCTTCCAAGTCCACTCAACTAGGAAAGAACAGTCTCCAATTAATGGTGCTGTGAAAGTTGAATATACACTTGTAAAAGAATGAAAGTGGGCCTCTACTTTGTGCCATATACAAAAATTAACTCAAAATGAAGCAATAACCTAAATATAAGAACTAAAATTATAACCCTTAGAAAAAAATACAGGGGAAACTCTTCAAGACCTTGTATTAGGAAATGAATTCTTTTTTAAAAAAAATGTTTTTATTGACAAAACAACATACAAACACAAACATTCTTAACATATGAACAGTCCATACTTGGTGTACAATCAATGGCTCACAATATCATCACATAATTGTATATTCATCACCATGATCATTTCTTAGAAAATTTACATCACTCCAGAAAAAGAAATAAAAAGAAAAAAGAAAAAACTCATATATACCATACCTCTTGCCCTTTCCTCTCACTGACCACTAGTATTTCCATCTACAGGAAATGAATTCTTAAACTTTAAACTAAAACCCAAGCAGCAAAAGAAAAAAAATGAATAAACTGATCTTCATCAAAATGGAAAACTTTTGTGTATCTAAGGACATTATCAAGGAAGTGAATGAAAAAACAACCAACAGAATGGGAGAAAGTATTTGAAACCATATTTCAGATAAGAGTTTAATATCTAGAAAACAAAAAGACAAACAACCCAATTTAACAATGGGCAAAAGATTTGAATAGACATTTCTTCAAGGACTTTAAGCATCCAAGACTGGAACTAGAAGGAGACTCCTTGGACTTGAAGAAATGGACTGAGTCAAGTGGCTGGGCTGTCTGGAAGAGACACCTACCCCATGTGCTCTCATCCAGTCTGCTACCACCACTTATTGGTCTAGGGAAGGCGTGACCAGGCCCCTCCCATCAGATTTTCTGTCTTAGAGGTGGATAAGCCACCTTCTCTTTAAAACCTGTAGCTGAACAAAGTAAGGACTGCCCCATATGATTTTAGTAGAGTACAGGCAAAAAGCGTTAAATCCACAAAGTGCCAAAAATCTCCGTGGTCTATATTACAAAATATGTCCTATTCAACTCCAAATGCTAGATTACTGGGAGAACTGTCTTTTCTAGCATGCATTTTGAATTCATTACCTGAGAGACATCTTTTGTTCTCAAAGTCCAGGTCAAAGAAAGAGATCAGAGACTTGATTCTCTGTTTCTGTTTCTACTACTCTTCAGAAACTTGTCTTGCAGAGTTTGACAATGACCTCCATATTCAAGCCAATGGTCTTTTGAGCCCTATAAACATTTCTTGGACCTCTACTGTGTCGTAGCCAACTGACAACATTGTCTTTGCTCCTAGGAATCCTAGGAGCTCTCTGAGCTTTCTCTTTTCACTTGTTCCCCCCCTCCCCCATTTCTCCCTCTGCTTCTTTTTTTAAATTTTTTTTAGAGAAGTTGTGGGTTTACAGAACAATCATGCATAAAATATAGGATTCCCTTCCATGACCTCACTACCAACACCTGCATCGGTGTGAAAAATTTGTTATTGATGATAACACTTTTTTTGTAAATCTATTTTTTTAACAGTAGTTACATTTGTTACAATTGATAAAAGATTATTGAAGTAGTACTATAACTGTTGTCCATAGTTTACATCGGGGTACTTATTCCCCATATTCCTGTCCTATCATTTTATTACTCTTCTGCCTATACACTGGATAAAGGGGGTGTTAGTCACAAGGTTTTTACAATCATGCGGTTACATGATAAAAGCTATATAGTTATACAATCATCATCAAGGATCAAGCCTACTGGATCACAGTTCAACAATTTCAGGTATTTCCTTCTAGCTGTTTTGATACACTAGAAACTAAAAAGAAATATCTATATAATGAGTCAGTGGTCATAATCATGTGTTAAGCCCTAATTTCTCAATTACACTTCATTTGATCTTTTTTTTTTCATGGGCAGGCACTGACCTCATTTGATTTTATTCTCAATCTTCAGGGATATGTGGGCAATGACCATTTTAGCTTCTTTGCTAGAAAAGGGTGTTCATTTTATGGGGTAGATGAGTGAAACTCATTGATGTTCCTACAGAGACTGGTACCTCTACGTTTCAAGGCTTATCTGGCATAGAAACAATCTGAAGGCCTTAAGTTTCTGAAAAAATAAACTTACTAAGTAAAACATTTATAGAGTGTTAAAGCCCAGAGTATTCTTTAGGGTTTTCAGGAATACTATTGGTTGGGGCTTGACATTCCCTTCCCTTCTGGTGACCTTTTCCAGTCGATATCTTTACCCCTTCCCTCACACATCAGCATCTCCCAGGATTCTTCTCTTGGCCCACCACACTCCTTCTCTAAGCTATTCCTGACTTCATCCCCTCTTATGATCTGTCACTCCCTATAAGCCAATGCCAGTCTTTTATCCCTGGCCCTTAGTTTCATTTCTTACCTGTCTTCTGGTCATCCACTTAGGGAATGTTCAAATGAACTTTAAAATCTTTATGTCCAAAATTAAATAAATCCTCTTTCCTTACACCCTCTCCCATCATATACACACACCCCCAAATGACCTTATCTTCCTTTTTATTGCCAATCTCAATTAGTGTAGTCACCAAATGGTTAATTCCCAAACCAGAAACCCAGCAATCATCTTCCCTAGTCTCCCACCCTGTATAACTCTTCTCTAGGCAATGCTGATTTTATCTCTCAAATGTTTTCAGTCCATCCTTCTGCTGACCTCTAACCCTCATTAATCACCTCATCATCTTTACCTGAACCACCGTGGCATAACGAAGTTAAACTCCTTGGTGCCAAGATTCCTGTCCCCATGACCCACACCTCCACATTCCACCTTCTACCTCACTTCACCTCGGATGCATGATCTAATAGGACTACATTGTGGTTTCACACAAAGCCCTTGTGCCTTGTGTGTCAATCCTTTCCGGAAAGGGCCCTTCCCACCTGTCTTTACTTGGGTGCCTCTCCTCACCCTTTAGGACTCATTTCAAACATCATCTCCTCCAAGAAGTCTTCACTGACCATCCCCTACCATCACCCACTCTATCTCCTGCCAGCTTATATACTAGATCCTCTTCCTATGTGTCTCACTCTATGATCTCCTATAAGGCAGTGAATGAATTCTGCTCCCTATTGTAATATGAGGGTCCAGCACCATTCCTGGAATATAGAAGGTGCTCAACCAGATCATCACATGAGAAATCCAAGCTTTGTGCACCTCCTGTGGTCCAGATTTTATGCCAGGAACTTCACAAACATTGCTTCATTTAATCATATCAATAAGCCTAGGAGGTAGATACAATCATCTCTGCTTTATAGCATATAGCAGATATGAACTGAGGTTCAGCATCTTGCTCAAAGCCATCAGTGAGCAGAGTCAGGGTTTGTATCTAAATGTCTTTGAATCACAGGTCCTGGAAAATGTGAGCATGGCATGTCCAAAAGACCAGTGGACAGTTAGAAGGGATGTTGGAGAAGAGTGGGGAAAAGATTAGGTATTGATTAGTTTTGAGACAGAGCCATTCAGTGTTTGTGAGAGGTTAACAAGGACTATGGAACCCAATGAGGCTCTAACTATGTGGCATACATATATTGCAGTAGCTTCAATTCTGAGGCCTGGGAACAAGGGATTCGCCGTGTAGGAGGGATGAGAAAGGCCACATTTTGAGTTGCTCTAGCACTTAGTTCTTACTTAAAACAAAAACAAACAAACAAAAAACCCAGCTTCTGAAGGCACAGTGCCTACTAGTATGTGTACAATGTTTCAAGAATTAAAACTTTCCAGTAAGGGTAGAGAAGCTGCAAATAGCCAGACCTTTGGAAATGAGCTGGTGCAGATTATCGACTGTGTCTTCAGTGCCAGTATCTTGCTGAGCAAAAATGTCAGGTAATAAATCTAAAAGTAGCCTTAGGAAGCAAAGAACTACATAGGGACAAAAAGGGTAAAGATGAAAGCTGTAGGAAATTGCCTCTTTTATGGACACCGGTTTCCCAAGTATCTGGGTGCCTTTCACTGTGGGTCCTTGGCTGGAGAGATCACAGGTGTCCTGAGAGCTCCTCTTTGCCATCCCCTGGCTGCACTGACAAGCACTCTCATCCATGTGATACTTCTTATCAGTTGGAGGTTCACTATTGGTGATCAGAGGGAACAGAGAATCAGGCATGCTGAGTAAGGAAAAGCCCAGAGAAGTTGCCAATCCAATAGGACCCCTGAGGGTGTGGTTGCTAGAATGGACACTGAGAATGACTGTTGTGTTGAGGCTACTGTACTGGGTCAAATGACAAACATTTTCTTCATTAGACTCCAAGCCCATGGAAGACAAGGTCGTGTCACTTTCTGCTTAGTTATTTTCACCCATGGTATACAGTTGGTGCTTACCAACATGATCTTGACCGCTAGACTCAAGTAGGCTCAAAGATGCCTCTTGACAACACAAGCCGAAGGCAGCAGGGTGTCTTATAGTGTTTGCCAGCCCTAAAACACAGGGTCCCTGACTTGACTTTCTTTCACAGCAACAAAGGAGTAAACTGATGCAGTCAGCCCTGGAGGTCAGACAGCAAATCAGCAAATACTTAGTGAAATGCTTTTGGACAGTTCCTCATTGTGTGTTATTGGGATAATCTTGTTAATCTTGTCTCCTTGTGACTCCTCAGATTCCTCATCCACAAAATGGGGTGTTGGGTTAGATGTTCTCTTAAGCTCTTCGCAGAGGAAACATCCTGCAATCCTACCCACCTCAGGAATAGAAACTGGGAGTTCCATTTCCTTCATGATTTATCACTCTGATAATTCAGGAATTCAACAGGTTCTGCCACATTTGTCTTCCCAACCCTTCTGCGCAAGCCTCTTACACTTCCTTACTTAATTAAACCCCTAGTACTATTAATAAATCTAGAATATTTGCTCTGTGTATTGGAGATGGGGGCATGGAGGTGTGGAGGGAAGGATTTGAAATTACTGAGATCACGTTGTCTTACAGCAATTTGGCTGAAATTACTATGTACCCACTACATTATTTTCCTCATTCATTTCCTCTTTTCCCTCCCAAAGCCCCCAAATCCTCAGTTTCTAAAATTAGAAAGAATCACAAAAGAATCTACCTTCCAGTATTTGGAAGCTAACATCAAATCTATGAACCAAAAAAAAAAAGAAATAGGAAGAATAACTCTATTAGCAACAGTTATAAACAAATTCTGCTTGTCATTGCTGTATTCTCAACAAATGTCCTTAGATATCAGGATGCTAAGCACTGCCAAATACTTAATTAGTGCTGTCTAATTTCTAAGTAGTCTCAGGTCCTGGTTTCATTTTTATTTTAACATTAATGTTTGACTTCCTGGAGAATGGCTATGATTTGAGCAGCTTTTGCACTTAGTGCATTTTTCAGCCTTACACAGGGGGCACACAGCTGGCTAGTGAGAAGTATGCGTGGTCACCTGTGAGAAGAGGGGGTGTCTTAAGGTCCCCCTGCATTTGCCTAATTTTGATCAGTTTAGCAAACTGCAGGCAAAATTAGTGTGACTTTGCCAGGGAGGGTGAAGATTTTCAGGGATGAGGGAAAAAAGAAAGAAAATATCACTTGTGTAAAGCCCACAAATACTGTTTAAACATATGAGGAGCCACCCAGAAGAGATTTCCAGGCAAAATAAAATCACTAATTGAGTGGCTAAGCTTTTCTTCTAAGTGCCTTTCCCATATTTACTTATTTTATCTGGATGCCTAACCTGTGACGGAGTAGACACAATTATCTTCTGCTATATATACAGAAGAGGAAACTGAGGCACAGAGAGACTCAGTAACCTGCCCAAAGTCTGCGCATCTGGTAGGTGGTGGCGGTGGAATCTGAACCTGCTATTTGGCTTCAGGGTCCACAGGTCTTCTCTCTGCTCTCGTCAGAGGTGGAAACGTAACGAAGTCAAGATCTGGCCACACGAGGGTCATCATCCATCCCGAGGAGAAGCGTTATAAGGGAAGTCTGCCGTGAGGTTCCCAGCGCCCCACTTTCGGACAGGTGTGATTTAAGCCAGGAAGAGAGAAAGGAAGCGCTTCCTTTTCCTAATCTGAACTGGAAGAGGTTTCGGGGTCTCCCAGGTAGGGGCAGCAGCCCGATGAGGATGCACGCCTCCCAGCCTCCCCCCATCTCCACCCACAGACCCACCTTCAGCTGCCCCCCACCCCCAATCCGCACGCAGGTTCTGCCAGCCTTAGGCAAACCCCAGGTCCCAGCTCCGCCAGCAAGCGGGGAAATTAAACCGTTCGCACAGAATGAAATTTGGCCTGTGGAGGATGTCTGCAGCTGGCGGTTAACACCAGCAGTAAGAGGATCAATTCCTCGTCCGCTGGCTTAAAAAAAAAGGGGGTCGGGGTGGGTCCGGGGGTGTGAAGTGTGCGCGCTCCCTTTTACCCATTCACATTAGTTAATTTGGATGATAAGGGTCCGTGTTTAATCCCATTGTGTGCGACTGAATCTACTGAAATTGACAACCCCTGAGAGCGCACCCGCGTCTGGCAGAGAAACCTGCGGGAGGGTGTTAGGTCGCGTCCAATCTGGCGTGAAATAGAAAAGAAATGTCGTGAGGAGACTGGAAGTAAGACAGAGGGACACCCCGGGGATGCACGGCGCGGGGCGGTTCCCACACCGCCCAGGCCACGGCAGGCGGACCGCTCACGGCTCCGAGGCCAGGCACCCGAGGCCCGGCTCTGCGCCCTAGCAGCTTCCACCCACCAGACAGCTGGGCTCCACTCTGATCGCATCTACCGACGACTGATGACACCCAAAGGGACCCCTTAGTCCTCCCACTGTCCAGCCGAGAGGAGAAAATTTAAGTGGGATGCGAGGCCGAAAGGG
>PVIY010061092.1:0-11364 GCA_004026745.1 Myrmecophaga tridactyla | reverse complement strand
AACATCTAGCTTCAAAATAATGAGTCAACGAATTCCCAGTGTTTAAGTGAACCCATTGTATGAAATATGTTTTAATAGTCAGGAAGCTATGACAGCTATTATGAATAATATTGCCATGAACATTGACGTGCAAGTTTTTGTATGGACTTGTTTCCATTTCTCCTGGGTATTTATAAAGCAGTGCAATTGCCAGATCATATGGTGACTAGCACATATTTTTGAATCCCATAACCTAAAATAGCAATTTAAAAAAATCTGAATCTATCACACAAAATTTAGAAGGCCAGGCTTCCTTGGAAAATGCAAATAATCTCTTCAACAAACATATGTTGGAGAAATTATAGACACAGTATAACTATATAACTCAAAGGCTAAAGCCTATCAGCATCTTGGATATTTATTTATTTATTTATGCCAACCTGCCCGCCTGCCAGCCTACCATGCTCCAGAGAGCTAGCTCCATGAGAAGAGGATCTTCATTTTACAAATTATAATATAAATTATAGTATTCCTTTTATATTTATAAATTATAATGTAACCCAAATGAGAAAAGATAATGAAAGAATGAACAAATGAATGAAGCATTCTCAGTTTCCTCATGAATTTTCCTATTGTAAATTAAATCTAGCAAATATCATGTAGTATTGGCCATTCAGAAAATTCTAAGGGACATCCGTGGCTCCACCTCTGAGTCATGAACATAGAAATGTAATAGAACTCAAAATTAACCTCCATAATTCTGCACTCCCTTACTGGAATGATTCCTACTGCTTTCCTTTTTCATTTGCCCTTTAATGATTGATGCCCTTCTCTCTGCTTCAGAGGTTGTGACACAGAATACTGGGGTCAATTACAAATCTCAGATCCAATGACGCATGATAGTTGCAGAAAAGAGCATTGTTAGGCCTGCTTATTTCTACATGAATGCTTTTAAAAATTCTTAAATCCCTAGAGGTATATGGCTAGCCTGTTTGCCCCTTCAGCTTTTCTTAATTTTACTGCTGGTCTCTTTAACCTATTTTTTAAAAAATATTTTTATTGAGAAATCTTCATATACATACCATAATATCATCACATAGTTGTGCACTCACAACTAGAATGCTTTTTGAACATTTGCATCACTCCAGAAAAACAAATAAAATGAAGAGAGAAAAATATCATTCATACCCTTTACCCTGCCCTCTCATTGACCACTAGTATTTCAATCTACCCAAATTTTTACCCTTTATCCCCTCCTAATATTTATTTACTTTTTATCCTTATTTTTTTCATCATGTTTCCAAATCCTGGATTAAAAACAGCATCAGATACAAGGTTTTCACAATCACATGTCTTTGACCTATTTTTAAAATCCTTTCTTTCATCTCTGTTTCTTTCTCAGGTTCTCCCATTTTTTTCTATCTTCTGCTTCCTATTTAAATTCAAGGGCTGATTTGCATAGCCATAGAGTCAGCTGAGGACTTCTGTACTTATTCTATGTAACTTTATTTTCTGTCATATGTTTTAGTTACTTGCTTATCTTAGTTCAGTTAAATTGAGCAAATATTTGTGGAGTAGCTACTGTGCTAGAGTCTTGCTAGGCCTTGGAGACACTGAAATTATATGACAATTCTTGCTTTAGCTATTTCATGATTTTGGCAGCCTCCATTCCACTCATTTAAGTTGTCATTATACACTTCTTGAAGCTTCTCTATGGGCTTAGTTCAGCTTGCACGTAAGTTGAGTTTATTAGTTTTTTGTTTTGTTTTGTTTTGTTTTTAATTTGCATATGGGCAGGAGGCACCAGGGATTGAACTCCAGACCTCCAACATGGTAGGTCGGAGCTCTGCCTGCTGAGCCATGGCAGCCGCCCGAGTTTATTAGTTTTGAAGATAAATTAAACTGAGTTGATAATAAATCCTGGAGTCAGTTTTCTTTCCTCCACTCCTTCTCTTCAATTCAACTTATGGCTATCCCAAAAGCATCCTATGAGTAGTCATGGCAACTGTGTCATATCTGATATTGAAATGAAAGAGGCACCCACCCTATTCATGATGGCAGACTGAGATGATTCAGGGCTCCATTACCCACCCACCCCAGAAACTTTGAACAACCAGCAAGAACTGGCAGAAACATCATTCATGAAGCTCCAGAAAAAGAGTAAAAGGACTGCAGTAACAAAGCCAGCATTGTATCAAGAAAAGTCTATTTAACAGCGGTAGGATTTCATGATATACTTGTGACCCTTTCCCCACCCCTCACTGGTTCAGGATGGAGCTGGCCCACATTCCCAGTATGGATCCCAAGTCTCATTTATGGAGAAAGCAGAGTAACCATTAAGCACATACTGGGATGACAAGTCCCTAAGGCCACCACCCGATAGATGGTGCCAGACATGCATGTAGAAGGCAGCTCACTGAGCTCTCCTACAGAATGCTGTGGAAGAGAAGACAAGTGGCTGCCTAAAGTGAGGGACTGCTGTCTTTAGGATAAACAGTGAAATGCCTGGGACCATGAGGAAACTGTTTCTTAGGGAAGAGACATTCATGCCATAAATGGAGTTTGTCCAGGGCCATATGCATATGCCCAAGAGAAGACACAAGGGTGGAAAGCCCTTATGCTATAGCCTCAAGCTGTTCTCTAAATTTACTATATTGATAAGCCCTAAAGGAGACCAGTCACACAGGTCAATCTGCAAAGATTGGGAAAGGTGTTTCCTTTTTTTCATTTTTGGTTAACTTATGGCAATGAAGGAAAGCTCTGTCATAATACCAGCTGGATTCAAATTCAAGGAACAGATGACTCAATTGTATACATTCCAGTGATAACACATAAAATCAAAATGTCTAGGCTTCAAGAAGTAGTCACAAAAAAAAGGAGAAAATTAAACCTTTAGAAAGTATCAATGAAGGGAACCAGACCTGGGACATTCCAGATGTTTTTTTAAAATGGTCCTAAGTATGCTCAAAGAGCTAAAGGAAATCATAGACAAAGAATTAAGAAAATCAGGAAAATGATAGGTGGACACAAAGAGAATATCAATAGAGAGAGAAGGAACCAAACAAAGCTGAAGACCAGAGTAATAAAATGAAAATTCCCTGAAGGGGTGTCGGAGTCATGTTCATGAATCAACTTGGCCAGGTGGTGGTGCCCATTTGGTTGAGCAAGTGCTGGGCTGTCTGTTGCTGTGAGGACATTTCATAGACTTAAATCTTGATCATGTCAGCTGCATCCACAGCTGATTGCATTTGTAATCAGCCAAGGAGAGTGTCTTCTGCAATGAAAGATGTTTAATCTAACAACTGGAAGGCTTTTAAAGAGAATTCAGAAGAGAGTCTCTCTTCATGCTTTGGCTGGTGAGCCTCTCCTGTAGAGTTCATCCAGACCCTTCATCGGATTTGTCAGCTTCACAACCTGCCCTACAAATTTTGGACTTATGTTCCCACGGTTACATGACACACTTTTATAAATTTTATATCTATGGATATTTCCTGCTGATTCTGTTTCTCTAGAGAAGACTAGCTAATACAAGGGGTTCACCAGCAGATTGACACTGGCAGAAGAGTCAGAGAACTTAAGGATAAGACAAGTGATATCATCCAGTCTGAGAAGCAGAAAGAAAGGAAAGTGAACAGAGTCTGAGGAATCTGTAGCACACCATCAAGCATACTAATATACACATTGTGGGAGTCCCAGCAGGGAAAGAAAGAGAGAATATTCAAAGAAATGATGACTGAAAACTTCCCAAATTTAACAAAAGGCACATCTAAAATTCCTAATGAATGTGAAACAGGATAAACACAAATAGACCCATGTTGCAGCATATTTTAATCAAACTGTCAAATGCTGAAAATAGAGAATTCTGAAATCTGCAAGAAGGAAGCAATATGTCCTTTCAAGGGAGCCTCAGTAAGATTAAGTGTCAATTTCTCATTGGAAACCATGGATGTAAGAAGGCTGTGGGATGGCATATGTAAAGTGTTAAAATCACAAAGTTTCTGACCAAGAATTCTCTATCTGGCAAACCTCTTTCAAAAATGAGGAAGAGATTGAGACAGATTTTGGGCTGCTAGGCTGTCTGCTGTCCTACTATGCACATTGTAATAAACTCTTTCTCTCTTTGAGACCCCGGTGTCTGAGGAATTGGTTATTGAGCGACTTGGGCAGAAGAATCCACGGCCTTTGTCTGTTAACAATTTGGTGACTCTCCAGGATGAATGCCTGAACCTCTGGAGCCCCAGCAGAGCAGGTAAGCCAAGTAACGAAGCTTTTTGTAGTCGGTGGACTAAATTTAGTCTCAAGTCTCCACAACCTGGGTTTCTCTGTTCCGCCGGCACTTCAGAGACTTTTGGTGCCTTCAGAAAACTTCAAAGAGAGAAACAGTTTCCAGTTCCAGGTCCGGACATCTGACTGGGTGAGTGGTTCATCAGGGTAAAAGTGGACTGGGGAGGGCAACATTTTCAGTAGTGTTTCTCCAAATTGTTTTTTAAATCACCACCTTTTTCTGGGTGCCAGCAAGACACTTAACCCCACGAGCAATTGCCTTTGCCAGTGTATGTGCAAGTGTGTGAGTACACATGCAGACAGCAAGGTGTTTTTTTCTTGTTTTTTTTTTTAGAATGATCCTTGCTGTTGGCATGTACCAAAATGATCTAATTACATATGTTTTACTGATTTCTTTCTACAAAACTTCATTTTTCAGGTTTCAGTAGACTTACTTGACTACAAACTTTTCCTTGAAAACATCCAATCAATCACACATGTTTATCTTCTCTCTTCCAAGATAAAGCTCAAGTCCACTCATAAGGAGAAAATATATAAAATTATTTTAATTTTGGCATTATCATTGAAAAAATAAGTAAAGGCTTAAAAATCAGTTTAGGCTTCTGTCAACACATAAATATAAATGTGCTTGAAGCTAACTTAGATAGGCTAAGAGAATTTAACTCTCCAGCCAAGTGGTTCAAACCTTCTGGCCTTTGAATAACTTTTTCATCCTGTATGGTCTCTTGATTATTGAGCCACTGTTGAGATGACAAGGTGCTGAACACACTTTAAAGAAAGTTGTCTTTCCTGAAAACATTTTCCTACTCAGATATCTTTAACAGCTCAGTGACCATGACCTTGACATTGTCTGAAAGTGGGCAGCTCATCCAACAAATACCAGGTCATCTTGACACTGCCTTCTTAATACCTTTTGTCTAACATTCAGCCGGTGGCCATGCTGCTTTCTTCATTTTATAATAATCAAGGTTTTCTTCTTCCTTTGACATCCTCCTTCCCTGTCCTGGGACTGCTTTGACAACAGCAAGTATAAATTGAAACCCATACCTCTTTAAAGAACAAAGACACAGTATGAATAAACTGCTAAGTAGCTTTTCTTAATATTTAACCCTTGGACCTATTTCTCAAAACCATATATAAAATTATTGTTTCTTGAAGACCTAATTCATTGAAATATTCCTTCTAAAGTTCTATGAAAAAAACTGTTTTGTATGCTTTATCATTATTTTAGTTATGTACCACTTCCCATTTTGCAGTATGCCATGCATACTTTTTTCCTGTCATTGTTTCCCCATTCCTATTCCCTAGTCTCCTGAATGAAGAAATGGAGTTAGCTTTAGAATTCTTTTTTTAACTGGGCCTGGAGATTAGAAATGGCTAGCATAAAGAATGCTACAGAATAGCCTATGTTTATTAATATTATTTTTTCCAATAATACCCTTGCAATGGTAACTGTAGTAATCAGATCATTATTAATATATAAATAGCCTTGGGATAGGAGTAATTGAATAAAATCTAATTGTCAAATTTCAAGTAAGGGGAGATGAGGTCATTTCAGAGAGTAAATTCAATGCAGATAAGAAAATAGTATTAATAGTTAAATTCAAAGCAGAAAAGAAAACATGGTTAAAGTTAACGTCAGTTGAAAGGAGCTATCTATCCTTCAATGGCAGAGCCCAGTGGAGCCAAATGGCAGAGCCTAGTGGAGCCTAAAAGAAAACATCATTAGCACAGACTAACATAAGAAGGTAGAGCTATCTATCTTTTAATCGCAGAGCCTAGTGGGTATGATTTGCAAATGTAAGGGACTGGGATTAGTTAATGTCCATAAGGAAATAACCAGATAAAGGGCATTACAGCTTTCACAGCCACACATGTACCAGATAAAAGCTAAGGCCTTTTACAATTCTTCCAGATGTCCAAACAGCTTAATTGCAGTTCAGAGCTTTCCAGGTACTCTCCCTTGTCCATTTCAAAATCCCCCAAAGCAAAAGGAACATTTATATAATGACTCAGTAGTTAAAGTCATTCTTTAAATCCTGATTTCTCCATTACAGAAACCATAACTTAATATTCTGACTAACACATTTCTGCCATTATTTAGGAGTTGAGAATAATGTGGAGAAAATTTTGAGTTTTTTTCTGGATATAAATCCCTTAAATATAAAACTTGTGGCTTTTCTGACCTCTGAAGGTGGTACTGAATTAGACTGAGAGATTTTAGGTATATTATAAAGTAATCATTTCTGTGTTCTGAGTATAAAGTATATAGATGCCTGGCTGTGTTCCAAACCCAAGCATAAATTTCTTCCTTCTTCCATTATTTTGCCATATCTCTGCCTCTTTCCCCCTTCATGAATACTGCTATTGGAGGGAAGTATGCAAGTTCAAAAGCTTTGTGTATCATATCTGAAAAAGGGAAGCTTTTGTGTTAAGCTGAGTATTCATTCAAAACTAAAGTTTTGTTTTCTCCCTGTTACAATAACATTAACATCAGAATAATATCCTTTTTCATGTTTATGTGGGCATTATCCTTTATTTCAGAAGACAAGTCTTCTCACTGTTAAGGGAAAAAATGTTACAAATAATTTGTTCTTTCACCTTGTGAAAAGAAGGTGTAAGGTGCTAGAATAGTTTAACCTATTGCATAGGAGGTGTTTAGGAAGTATGACAGCAGTTAAAAGGGATTTTCTATACTGTTGCTGGTTAAAATTGTATAGGTAAAATATCATTCATATATTTAGAGATTGTATAAATTTCTAAAAATTTGACAATGTTAACATAGTGTTAACACTGTCCATGTTATATCCCAATACTAATCTGTAGATTGTTAAGCATTGGTATGGTGTTATTAGTCATAGTTTTAGTTATTCTTAAAAGGCTACAGATCATAAAACAGCCAGATGTTCAGTTGCACTGCTTTGCTCTAACACTTCTTAAAAGTATATGTGGTCAGCTATAGGTCAGAGCTCCATCTATAACAAGGAAAAAAGTTTAAAAGAAAGACAGGACAAATATATATACATATTATATTTTATCTGTTAAATAATATTATTCTGGGAAATGTGTAAAAGTGAAACAGAACAAAGCCTTTGCTATAGTTTCTTAATATAAAACAACTGTCTAGTGTTTTTATTTCTGAAAGAAGCTTCACTTAAGAACGCTTATAAAAATTAAAGCTCAGGGGCAGTGTGACTGTGGCTCAGTGGAAGAATCTTGCCTGATAGGATGGAGACCCAGGTTTGATTCCCCATACCTACCCATGCAAATAATAATAATAATAATAATAAGCTCAGATTGTAAGCAAGTTTTGACACATTATGAGAGAATTCCCTGATGGTAAGATTTAATAGTTCCATATTCTTTTTCCTGACCCTCAAGGGACTTTGCCAACACTTTTTGATTACCTGCTTAATATACTCTAGGATGTATCTAGGCAATACAATAATCTATACAGGATTAAAAGACTTCTTTATTAATCAGGCCTCCATGTGTTTCAATTGTTCAAATGAGCTATACAGATAGGTTGAGTTAGATTATGCACTACAGAAAATTTCAGTTCCAGACCAAATAAAACTTTCTTCCTTTGGTCTCAAAGAGTATGTGTGGTTCTAAAATACAGATACTGTCTTCCTTACCCCTATCTTCTGAATCACTTTAACCCCAACCTGATCGGCTTCATTCTTATCTCTAAATATCAGTTATATTAGAGATATTTATATCTATATCTGTATATATAAAACAGCCTCTCAAAATCCAGATATAATAATCACCAGTCCAGACTTAGCATGTCTGCTCTAAAAGCTTACAATCTAGGACCCTGTTTTCTTATAAGCATTTTTTAAAGGTGACCATACCATTCTTGTTCTCTTGTTTCTGGTTTATTTTGCCTCACCAAATTTCCCACATGTTCATTCACAACGTTGCATGCCTCATGACTTTGTTCCTCTTTGTAGCAGCACAACCTTCATTCATAAGTCTACATCATTATTTGCCAATTTGCTTCTCAGTCAGTGCATTCTTTAGCCACCTGAATTCATTAGGCATCATGTATAATGCCCAAAGTCAACAATCTATCAACACTCTCAATTTTAGATAATTTCATTGTACCCAAGAGAAGGAAAAACAATAAACACACCCTTACCAAATAGGAAATCTAAATGTTTTCTTAAATCTTGTCCCTCTCCTCATTATTTACCTCTGCTATTGCTGTGGTGGTGCTGATGTTTTCCTTTTGTATATAACCCATAGCATGCAATAGCAGTTTTCCCTCTGTACCCTGGACTTAAACACTCTTTGTATATGATTCCTATCTTTGAAGTAATTCTTGCAAGAACTAATTCATATTTCTAGTGTTAATCAGTGGGACACATAGGTCTATACAACCCCTTTCAATCTTGTTCATCTTCAATATGGTAATATTACTTATAGACCCACCAGAGAACCACCTTCATTCTTATCTATTCTTTTACATTGGAGTTCAACCTCATTAGCTAACTGTTCACCCATCTCTAGCTTCTAAGTTATCTCTAAATCCCCTATATTCTGTATTACAAGCCCCTGATTATACCTTTATGCTGGTCACAAAAGTGAAATCCTACAGTGTCTATCCTTTGTGTCTGGCTAACTTCACCCAGCATTATGTCCTCAAGGCTCATTCATCTTGCCATGTGCTTCAGGATGTCATTTCATCTTCTGCTGCATAATATTACATCCACTCATCTGTTGATGGGCGTTTGGTTTGTTTCCATCTTTTGGCGATTGTGAATAATGTTGCTATGAATATCAGTGCGTCATTGCTTTCAGCTCTTCTGGGTATATACCAAGTAGTGCTATTGCTGGGTTAAAGGGCAACTCGATATTTAGCTTCCTAAGGAACTGCCAAACAATCTTCCATAGTGAATGCATCATTATACATTCTCACCAGAAGTGCATAAGTGTCCCAGTTTCTCCACATTTCTCCAGGAAATTTATAGTTTCCTGTTTGTTTAATAGCAGCCATTCTTATAGATGTGAGATAGTGTTTCATTGTGGTCTTCATCTACATTTCCCTTATAGACTATTTTCATTGCTTTTGAGCCATCTGCATTTGCTTTTCAGAAAAATGCTTATTCATATCTTTAGCCCATTTTATAATTGGATTGTTTGTTCTTTTGTTGTTGAGTTGTATGATTTCTTTGTATATACAGGAAATCAAAGCTTTGTCTGATATGTGATTTCCAAATATTTTTTCCCATTGAGTTGGCTGCCTCTTGAAGATGTTTCCCCACATTTTCTTCTAGAAGCTTTATGGCGCTAGTTCTTATATTTAGGTGTTTGATCCCCTATCAGTTAATTTTTGCATAGGGGTGTAAGAGAGAGGTCCTCTTTCATTCTTTTGGCTATTGATATCCAGTTCTTTCATGCCCAATTATGGAAAAGACTATTTTATCCCAGTTCAGGGGATTTGGGGCCTTGTCAAAAATCAACTGACCATAGAGTTGATGGTCTATTTCTGCACTCTCAATTCAACTCCATTGGTCAATACTTCTATTTTTGTGCCAGGGCCATGCCATTTTTTTATATTATTATTATTATTTTTTTACATGGGCAGGCACTGGGGATCAAACCTGGGTCCTCTGGCATCGCAGGCAAACATTCCTGCCTGCTGAGCCACCGTGGCCCGCCCTCCATGCAGTTTTAACCACTGTGGCTTTATAATAGGTTTTAAAGCCAAGGAGTGTTAATCCTCCAACTTTGTTCTTCTTTTTCAGGATGCTTTTAGCTACTCAGGATCCCTTTTATTAAAATATAGTGTCCTTCTTTGTCTCTTATAATGTCTTTACATTTAAAGTCTATTTTGTCCGATATTAGTATAGCTTCTCCAGCTTTCTATTGGTTACAACTTATGTGGAAAATCTTTTTGCATCCTTTAATTTTCAATCTATTTGTTTCCTTGTGTCTAAGATGAGTCTCTTGTAAGCAGCATACAGCTGGATTATGTTTCTTAATCAATTCTACCAATCTGTATCTTTTTTAATTGGTAAATTTAGTCTGTTAACATTCAAAGTTATTACTGCAAAGGTGTTTCTTAAATCCACTATCTTATCTTTTTTATTTTATTTGTCAGATCTCTATATTCTTTTCCCTTTTTCTCTTTTTTATCTTTTAAAGTACCCTTACTTGTACTCTTCAATTCTGTGCACTCCTCCAGACCTCCCTCTCCTGTCTTTTTTTTTCAGCTGGCAGAACTGGTTTTGGATTTCTTGTGGGGCCGGTCTCTTGTTGACAAATTCTTTCAGGACTTGTTTGTGAAAACTTTAATCTCTCCCTCAGTTTTGAAGGACGATTTGGCTGAGTGCAGAATTCTTGCATGGAAGTCTTTCTCTTTCACGATCTAAATATATCATACCACTGCCTTCTCACCACCATGGTTCTAGTTGAGTAGTCTGAACTCAGTTTTATGTGGTTTCCTTTGTATGTAGTAGATTGCTTTTCCCTTGCTGCTTTCAGAATTTTCTGTTTCTCTTCAACATTTAACAGACTGATTAGTATGTGTCCTGGGGAAGGCCTATTTGGATTTATTCTATTTGGAGTTCATTGGGCTTCTTTGACTTGTATATTCATGTTCTTTATAAGGGTTGGGACATTTTTCCCCATTATAGCCTCAACTACTCTTCCTAGCCCTTTACTCCTCTATTCTCCTTCGGGGACACCAGTGATTCTTACATTTGTGTGTTTTGTTTGTATATCATTTCCCTGAGATCCAATTCAAATTTTTCCATCTTTTTTGCCATTTGCTGTTTTGAGTCTTGGAAATCAGTTATCTTGACCTCTATATCACTTATTCTTTCTTTTGTCTCTTCAGATATGGTGTTGTGTGCCTCTAGTATGTTTTTTATTTGGTCCACAGAGTCTTTACTCTCTGTGATAGCTGCTGTTTTTCTATTTATTCTTTCAAATTCCTCTTTATCCTCTCCTACTGTCTTCTTGATCTCCTTTATGCCATTTGCCATCCCACTTATTTTATTAAATAGAATTATATAAAGAACTTTGATTAGTTGTTGCAATGTCTGTGTCTCCTCTGGTGTTTTAATTTTGTCACTAGGCAGGGCTATATCT
>PVIY010061091.1:0-11335 GCA_004026745.1 Myrmecophaga tridactyla | reverse complement strand
GAGATGGACACAAAATCTGACAATGACCATGCAGTGGAATCGGGCTGTGATGAGGAATCCTGGAGGAGGGGCCCAACCCAGTTTGGGGAGCAAGGAAAGCATCCCAGGGGAAGAGATACCCAAGTGGGAGGTAGCCAGGACAGCAGGGGAGGGGGGTCAGGGAGGAGGAGTCTGAAGCAGGGGAAGTGCTGCCTGCGGTCATATCCAGCAGGGCAGGGAAGGATCCCACCCCAGACACCCCAACCCTGGACCCAAATTCGCCCAGGCCCAGGGAGGCATCTAAGCTGCCCACTGCTGGCAAATGGAAGGGCGGGTCTTCCCAGAGAAGGCGGCATGTGAGCTGAGTCTTTGTAAGCTCCAGAAGGATAGTGAGCCTCCATCTGTTTTATTTCCCACTGGCTCCCCAGTTTGACAGCTGTGTCTGAGCCAAGCCCAGTGTGCATGTGTAACTGAAAGAAGGGAAGCTGGATTGGTGGGAGAAGGGGCAGGCTTGATGGCCGTGGCAAGGATTCTAAGGGCAATGGGAAGTCACAGAAGGGGAATTTACAGGCGCCTGAGATGGGCATGTGCTTTTCAAGATAACCTCTGATTGCACAAGAAAGAGCTGCCTGGATTCAAGCAAGAAATGTGGGTGGCCTGACCTGGAGTATAGGCAGTAGGGATGGAGGGAAGCAGACAGATTGGGAGATTTGGCAGGGTTGGGTAACAAGGGCTGCTGGGGTCCCACAGTGAGGGAGAAGGGAATGTTAAGGGCAGTTCTGATGTTCCCTGAGGGCCCTGGGGTGGATGTCATCCCCGCCACTGAGTTAGAAAAGATAGTGGTAGGAGAAGCAGGTGTGGAGGAGACTATGGGGTTTGGGGCCCTTGGAGCATGGGCTCTCAAGGAATACCCAAGAGGGGCAGGCAGAGGGGGTTGGATTCTGGTGTCTGGCACTCAGAAGGGAGGCCTGGGTAAGGAGAAATCCCACCAACTCTACCCTCTGGGTCTCTCTCCTGCCTTGGCTCATTCAGTCATTGCTGGGGTCAGTCCCCAAGCATTCACTACAAGCCCAACAACTGGAAGGCACAGGGTCCAGTAGTGACTTCAGTGTGCTAAAATCTCCGCCCCTCATTCTGGTGGGAGGAGCTGGCTTCAAACAAATAGATGACCCAATGCCCGGAAGGGGTGAGGCTTGTAAAGAAAAACAAAGCAGAGGAAGGCCATGGGGCAGAGGAGGAAGGCCACCCAAGGCGGTGACATCAAGCAGGGAGGAGCAAGCTCTGGGGACATGTGGAGTAAGAGGGTTCAGTAGTGCAGAGGCCCTGAGGCAAATATGCCCTGGGGGCCTCTAACCACCTGTGTGGTCTGGTCAGGACAGGCTGGCACGGATGCGGCTGCAGGAGGCCACAGAGGGGGCCGTGGCAGGCTGTCAGGGTTGCTGCTGGAGCAGGTCCCCGCAGCTCCAGTCTCTGCTCTGCCAGCCCCTTGGCCCTCCCTCCCAGGTTGCTCTGGGGAATTTTCCTTTTGGTTCACACCGATTGAGTTGGGTGGTTTCACCTGCAATGCTAAGAAGCTCGATTCACATGCCCATTCGGCCCTGCCCTCTCTGACCACATCCACAGCTGCCACACCCTCTGACCATTGCAGAATCAGAATGCAGGGAACAGAATCCCCTGCCCCTAGCCCTCTGCAGACTGGTGAGATCCGCCCAGCAGCACGGGCCATCTCCCCGCCCCTCCCCTCACTCCCACAAAGCCTACTCCCACTCCCTTCTGCAAGCACCCATTACTGAACTTGCAGATGAAGGAGCTCGACTCTCCCATGCCACCCGAACTGCCTCCCAGTAATCCTGAGGCATGGGCCCCACACCTACCCCTTTACCCAGGGAGCCCTTCTCAAGTCTGTACCTGCAGGTGGTGAGCTCAGCCTGGTTGTACTCCACCCAAAGCCCTGTCCAGCCAGGCCCTTCACCCATTTACCTGCCGGTGAGCTGACCCAGACAAGCCAGCCATAACCCCAGCATGGGCCCAACCAGGGCCCTGGTTCCAAAAGGTTATCTGCAGGTGTATGAGCTCAGCCTGTAGAGCCCCCCTGGCCCAGTCCTCCTGACCCCACCCAGCACCCCTGTCCCAGCTTATGGGTGGGCTCAGGACAGCCATTCCAGTAACACCCGACAGGTGCGTGGTCCAGTCCCGCCCTCCCTCCCTACCTGCAGACGGGGGAGGTCTGCCCAGGCCCGGCGGCCCAGGGCTTTGCTGCGCAGCCGGTTGCCGGTGAGGTAGAGCTCCCGCAGCTGGGCCATGCCGGTCAGCGCCCCGCGGGCCAGGGCGGCCAGCTCATTGCGCTTGACCTTCAATACGTGCACGTTGCGGGGCAGGCCGGGCGGCAGCGTGTGCAGCCGATTGCCGGACACGTCGAGCGAGCGCAGCAGGCGCAGCTTGCGGAAGGCGTCGCGGTGCACCTGTGGGCTGGTGATGCGGTTGTAGCTGAGATTGAGCTCCTCCAGGAAGTAGGTGGTGGCGAAGTCGTCGCGGCCTATGCCCGAGATCTGGTTGTGCAGGATCATGAGGGTGCGCACGCGACGGGGCAGGCCGCTGGGCACGCGCTCCAGCGCGTTGTTGTAGAGGTGCACCGTGTGCAGCCGCTTGAGGCCCTGGAAGGCCAGCGGGTGGATGCCGCGCGCCCGCAGCTGGTTGCTGTGCAGCAGCAGGTACTCGAGGCTGCGGATGGGGGTCAGCACGTCCGCGTCCACGCTGCGGATGGCGTTCTTCTCCAGGTGCAGCAGCACCAGGCTGCGAGGCAGCCCCGCCGGGACCCGCGACAGGTTGTTGCTGGACAGATCCAGGTACTCCAAGCTGGACAGCTTCCTAGGGGGAGGGAGGAAATTAGCACGGCTGGCAGGAGTCTCGCCTTGCACCTCCGTTGCCGCCATTATGTCCAAGGCAGGTCGCCACGCCGCTCACCGCCTGGGTGTCCTCTGGGCGCCTGTGCTGGTTTGAAACTGTTGTGCACCCCCCAGAGAAGCCATGTTCTTTAATCCTGATTCAATATTATTGGGACGGATCTTTTTTATTAAGTTGTTTCCATGAAGATGCGACCCACCTAATTGTGGGTGGGACCTTTTGATTAGGTGGTTTCCATGGAAATGTGTCTCCACCCATTCAAGGTGGGTCCTAATCCGCCTACTGGAGCCCTTTAAGAGGGAACAGTTTTAGAGAAGACTTCAGAGCCCACAAGGCCAGAGACCTTTGGAGATGAAAGAAAATGCTCCCAGGAAAGCTGTTTGAAATGTGTGCCTTTGCAGCTGAGGGAGCTCTTTCGGACCCACTGTTGAATCAAGGTATCTTTTCCTGGATGCCTTAATTTGGACATTTTCCTGGCCCTAGAAATATAAACTTGCAACTTAATAAATTCCCTTTTAAAAAGTCATTCGATTTCTGTTATATTGCGTTCCGGCAGATTCAGCAAACAAATACAGAGTCGCTCTCTGGGTTTATTCAGTGCTGTATTGGTGAAAGAAGGATCTAGCACCGTTTCTGACATATAGTTTGTTTGAAGACTGATTGATCAACTAAGCCTTCTGTGGTGACCCTGGGCCCTAAAAAAATCAAAATGTTTTTGCCTTCAACCTGAATGCTTGAGTCTGTATTACATGCCAGTCTCTGCAAATGCTTCCTTGCCGCAGGGGAAGCCTGGCAGGACTTACCTATCCACATCACTTGTCTTGGAGACAGAAACACTCACAGAAGCACAATCCTCAACATTTCTTCTCTAGGAAAACCTGCCAGGGGCAGGTGGGTAGGGGCTGTGTGTAAGAGGATCTGGCTCAGAAGGTGGGCTCTGGGAGGGGCTGCCCAAGATGCTGCAGTCACACTGAGGTTCTAGGGAGGAGGGAGCACTCACCAGAAGGTCTCGTTGTCCAGCCCCTCATCAGTCAGGTAGTTGTTCTGCAGGTACAGCTCACGCAGGTTGCTCAGCTCACTGAAGGCACCTGGTGGGATCTTCTCCAGCTTGTTGTTCTGGGGGTGGGAGGGGAGCATGAGGGAGCACTGAGGGCAGGAGCAGGCCTTGACATAAGGAGTGGAGAGGGGTCTGGAGGAGTCAGGGGGAGGCCCCAGGCCTGGAGCACTGCAGGTGTGGCCTTGATGATCCCCCCGCCACAATCTGCATTGAACTCCAGGAGCCCAGGTGAAACTACAGGTGCCTGCAGCCCCACAGCCTCCTGGGGCCTTTGTGAGTCTGGGCTCTCCCTGCCGCAGATGTTGCACTCATGCCCTCCCCGTGGGGCCCACACTGACCCCTCCCTGCCCTCGCTCCACCTCACCTTCAGGTGCAGCTTGTAGAGGGCGGGGGGCAGGTGCTTAGGCACGTGGCGCAAGAAATTGCTGGACAGGATGAGGATCTCGACGTTGCTGGAGCCATTGAACATGTTGTCTGGCAGGCCGGCGTCTGCCAGCTTGTTGTTGTGCAGGTACACGGACCTGGAGGGGGTGCCCAGGGCCTCATCCCACCTGCGCTCCCCTTAACTTGCTCTGGCCCCGGCACCAGCTCCAAATCCCCACTCAGGCTGGGTCTGGGGCCCAGGGTGCCAGCCTTGAGCCCATCCAAACCCAAAGGTATAGAATTAGAAGAGCCTACACAGCCCCGGGGACCAAGGCCTTGATCAGCAGTGACCCCTTCCGGGAGCCTCACCCAGCAGGGTGGTGGCAGAAATAGGATCCAAACTCAGCTTTCCTGACCCACATGCTCCACCACACCCTTCAAGGTTCTCAGTTGCCCCCTGACCATTCCAGGCTAGATTCCTTGTGCTCCTCTCAATCTGGCTGACTTCCATGGGACTTTCTGAAGACAGGGCCTATCCCTACCTGCCTCTGTGTCTCCAATGCCCAGCGCAGAGTCTGCACCACAGAGGGTGACCTCTCATTGACTGAACAAATATCTAGTGAGAACCAGTATGTGGTAGGGCTGTTCTAGATTCGGAATATAAAGCAGAGGGCACACCACTGAGACCTCTGTGCCCATGGAGTTGACACACTAGAAAGGGAGAAGACAAGGAACGAACTAAACGTATGTAAGGCATAGCTCAGTCATGTTATGTGGTCCCCTTGGGCCTCAGTCTTCTCGTCTGTTGGGTGGGGACATGCATGGCAATCCCAGCTCCGCAGGGGGATGGAGAGACTTGAGTGAGATGGCAGATTTGGGGAACATATGGCACCGGGGTTGTCCAGGCTGACCTCCTTCCTGGAGAGAAGCTCAGCCTTAACTTCCCCACCCAAGACCACCTACCACCCGGCCCTGCTCTATACCTGTGCTAGAGAGGAGCCCACTCTTCCCCAAAGGCAGCCTTTACACAAAGCATAGTTCTGCCTGTTGGAAGATGCTTCCTTTCTTCCCCAGGGCTGGGAAAGGAGGGAAATCCTATCACTAGCTCCCCACAATTCCTGCAGGAACATACACTGTCTTTGCCTCCTGGACTGATCCCTCCTCACCCTTTAGGTCTCAGCTCAGCCACCACCTCCTGAGGAAGGCTTCATATTCTTTGCCCCTCTAGCCCCTGGCCCGGCATCCTCTCCCCACTGCACAGCAAGCCGCTTCTCCAAGGACATCTGTGTCTAACACAGGGTGGGCCCTCCCCTCCCTTCCCCCAGCCCAAGCCAGGGGCCACCCCCTCTGACCTCTGACCTCAAGTTTGGCTTCTGGCCAAAGGTGAGCCCGTAGATCTTGGTGAGATAGTTGGCAGCAAAGTCCACACTGATCAGGGTGTTGGGTAGGAATCGGGGTGCCAGGGTCAGCTGGAAAGGGAAGCATTGGGGCAGAAAGAACAATGGAGGGGCAGGGGCTGGCTCTGGGCCCTGCTGGCTGCCTGCTGCTCATCCACGCCCCATCCATTGGTCTCCTCTCTGCAACCAGGGCCACTTTCCTAAAATGGAAACCTGCACCACTCCCCTGATAAAACAGAAACCAAGCCCCCAACGGCTTCCTCCAGACCTGAGTGTGGCATCTAAAGCCCTCCGTGGCCTGCTGTTGCCAGTCCTCCCGGTCTCTCCTCTCTTCTCCCCTACCCTGGGCCCTGCGCCCACAGCGAGCCATCCATGCCTCCCCAGACACATTCCAGGGTCCACCCCGAGTCTTTCACAGTCCCTGAGTGCAGCCGCAGCCTCCCGGGCGCCACCCCGGTGGGGGGACAAGGCAGAGACGCTCCTGCTCCACAGGGTTCCCAGAAGACAATATGTACACCAAGGGCAAAAGTATCCGATAGTGACGGCTGCTGTGCCGACAGTCAAAACAGGCTGACGACAGAGAGCGATGGTGGCGCCAAAAATGCCATTAGAGAGAAGAGCATCTGACGCAGCAGCAGCCGGGAGGCCGAGCTGTGCGTGGGGAAAAGTCCCCTGTGCTTGGGCGGCTGGACGGGGGGGGGGGGGGGGGGGGGGGGGGGGGGGGGGGGGGGAGGGGGGGGGGAGGGAGGAGGGTAGACCCCTTTCCAAGCTGAAGGGGAAGCAGTGGAGGGCTTGATGCAGCGGAAGGGGGCAGAGGGTGTGGGAGGGGAGCACGGTTTTGCTTTGTTTTTAGAGCAGTTTCATTGAAATATATTCACATACCATACAATCCATCCAAAGGGTACAATCAACAGTTTTTAGTATAATCGCAGCCCTGGAGCACAGGTTTTGAAAGGTCACTCCAGCTGCTCTGAGGAGAATGGGGAGGCAGAAGGGGTATCCCTTCAGGGGTGTCCAGGTGAGGGCCGGCGGGCCCAGTGCCGGCGGAGGGGTGAGGACTCGCCGTGGGGCTGGATGGGTGTGAGGGAGAACACGGCATCCAGGAGCATGCTTGGGTTTTCCGCCTGGACTAATGGCGCCCTAGGCAGTCAGTGATGCTTTTTAGGGAAATGGGAAGGCTGCAAGAGAATTAGGCTTGGGGGCCGTGGGCAGGAATCGGTACTTCTACTTGCGGTGAGAGTTATGCATTAGATGTCTAAAGGGAGAGGTCCAGTAGGTGGGTGGATCTTTGAGCCTCAAATCCCTAGGAATGGAAAGGGCTGGAGACTGACATTTGGACATGGTTGTGATATGGAGCCCAAGGAGTGGACGGGTCATCTCAGGAAAGTTCAGAGAGAGAAGGGCCCAGGACAGAGCCCTAGGGCCTGTCCAATATGTTTTGGTTGAGTGTCTTTGTGCTGTCACTCATCCTGGATCCACTACCGCAGTTCCTTCCTCCTCGGGTACCCTGGTTGAAATCCTATTACCCTTCATGACTTTGTTCAAATGCCATCTCTTCCAGGAAGCCCTCCAAGCTCTTCCTCCCCTACACTCCTTTTGCCCCTGCCTTCAGTTTCTGACCATACTCTGGTAGGGTCTGTTCCCATTGCCCTATCCCAAAAGCTGCAAGGGCCATGTCTGAGCAGCACTGGAGACCTGGTGGCCAGCCCAGAGGAGGCCCCAGGTGAAAGTTTACCAAACTCAGTCGAAGACAACACAGAGGAACAGAGGGCAGTGGACCCCATCCTGCCCCGGGCCCCTCACCTTGTTATTGGCCAGGTACAGGTAATTAAGGTTGGTCAGGTGCTCAAACGCCTCCTCCGGGAGCCCTTCAAAGGACAGGCATCGGTCAGAGCCCTGGATAAAGGAGATGCTACGGGGGAGCAGACCCAACACTGACCTGCCCTCCCCCATGCCCACCCCACTTGCCAGGATGGGGGAGGGCGCCCCCCTGAGGCAGGTTCGGCTGCTTTCTTCCCAATCAGTCCCAACAGGCCTGCATAACCCTATTGTCTTTCCCTTGCTCAAACCGGGCTAAGCTGGGAGGTGGCACAGTGGCTGACTCATCCTTTACTCTGCTGGGGGCAGCTTCAGGTGGGATCCATCCCGGGAAGCCACACCACAGGGCAGAGGACCCATCCCAGACCCTTCCCTGCTAGGAAGAAGGTCTCCCTCTCAGAGCATCCCAGCAGCACTTCATACCCAGCCCCACTGGCAGGCTTGGGGGCCTGAGCTGAGAATGGCTGTCCCTGGCCGCCCCCGTTCCACCACCTGGCACACCCTGTCCTATCACGCAGATGCAACACAGGACTCAGCTGTTGCTGGGAGCTGGGCCAGGCTCTGACACTTGGTTCTGGACTCTGAGACCCTTAGCTGCTGGGACTCACCCAAGTATCTAATAAGAGGGAACAGTTATATAAACTGTGCAGAATCCTCTCCATGGAACACCCCACCGTTGCTTAAAATGATGGTTTTCTGAGAGTTTTTAGCATTGTCAGAAACGCTACTGAGGTCATTGCTAAGGGAAACAAAGCAGGTTATAACATCTGTAGTATGAGCTCAGCTATGTGTTTAGAAACCTAAAGGAAAAAGACTGGATTGGATTGTGATGCCGGTTGTACCACTATATAAACTTATTAAAACTCATCAAATCATACCATTAAATTGAGTAAGTTTTATGGTATATAAATTATACCCGAATAAAGCTCTTTGAAAGAAATAATTAATTCCAAGTGCTGGAATTGAGTGGCTTTCTATTTCATTTTCTTTTTGTGTTTTAAATTTTCTACCATAACATTATTTTTATTATCAGAAAAATAACTTTTTAAAATTTGAGGTCTCTGCAACTCTTTGATTCTAAAGGTGTTCTGTGAGTTGAAGATTCTGACAAAGGTCCTGGGACTCTAAGCCTTGAAGCCTCTCTCCGGACCTGGCTACCCAAGTCTCAGGCTGGCAGGGGGAGCAGAGATGGAAACACCCAAGGGTGGCTTTCCATTAACCAGAGGGAGCCCCTTGCTGCTGCTGTGCTGACCCTCACCTGGCCCCACCCCCAGCCCAGCCTAGGTCCTCATTTCCACAGCCCAGGCTCTGAGGGCCAACTTGTCCCCATGGGCACCCAGTGCCATTCGGGCCCCTGAGCACCTTGCCTAGCCCCTCCCCGGCCCTAGGCTCTGGGTGACCCTCACCTCGGGAAGTCAGGCGGTTGTTCTGGAGATTCAGAGTCTCCAGCCGGTGCAGCCGAGAGAGCTCCTGGGGGTAGATCTTCTCCAGCTGGTTGTTCTGGGGGCGGGGGTGGAAGGGGGCTGGTGATGAGGCAGCACCAGCCTGGGGGGGGATGCACAGGGCACCTGCCCCCACTCTATGCCTGCCCCACCCCCGACACCCCACCTTAGGCTGAAGTCCTGGGACCCAGTCCCTCTGTGAGGCACCTCCCTTGGGCTTCTCCCCCATGACAGACAGACCCTCTGGGCTAGGCCTGGAGCTGGGCACTGGGTACAGAGCAGAGACCCCTCCATAGACGTATGAGCCCACTCCCCACTTCAAGTGCCCACACACAGCTGTCTGCGGGCTTCAGAACCATGAGCC
The DNA here is from genome assembly GCA_004026745.1 of Myrmecophaga tridactyla. Classification (NCBI taxonomy): domain Eukaryota; kingdom Metazoa; phylum Chordata; class Mammalia; order Pilosa; family Myrmecophagidae; genus Myrmecophaga; species Myrmecophaga tridactyla. Next base: position 2,011 of record PVIY010061091.1, on the reverse strand, counting down.
CAGAGTCCAAGCGGCTGCTTCGCTCCTGACCGGCTTCCTGTCAGGCTCCCACTTGATGACAGGCGTCCCCAGGCCCTTCTCCCCACCCCCAAGCCAGAAACCACTTTGGTTCCCTGTCATGGACCTGCTGCCCCCACTCCCCTTGGAAAGGCTTCAAGCCTGAATCAGGTGCCACCTCCTCCAGAAACCTTCCCGGGCTGGGCTAGGGGCTGGATCAGGGGCCTGCGCTGGGCCCCACAGTGCTAATCCTTCCAGGGCACCGTTACCTGTTAGGTCTCTGCCTCCCCATAGACTGTGAGTGCCTCAAGGGCAGGGGGTGTCCTGCCTGCACCCCTGTAACCCCCATGGGGCCAGAGGCGCCCAGCAGGTCCCCAGGAAATATGTTATAAGTGAATGAGTGAATGAAACAATACATGTTGCCTTCAGCTTGTCCCTTTCCCTCATCAGCAACCCTGGACTTGGGCTTCCATCCCTGCTGGCCCAGACCCTCCAGGGCAGGGGGACTGACTGTGGGTGGGTCACTCTACCTCATCTCCCAGAAATGGGCTGTAACAGCTCCTCCCTCTCTCTCAGGGATGCCCCAGCGGCTCCCCACACCCCCCCCCCCCCCCGTCCCCATCTGGAACATTACTTCCCCCTTCCCCGGGTACTGAGTGCCAGCCTGGCCTCAAGGCCTTTGGAGGTCCCCAGGTCCCCAGCCAAGGAGAACATCTGTCCCCTGATCCCCAGAGTACTCAGAGTAGCTAGGGTTGCTTTGCTCAGCCTGGAATGGGGTCTGAGGTGCCCTGTCTCTATTCAGAGGATCAGCCGCTGGGCAGGTTCGTGCCCATTTTCGGATAGAGCCTGACTCAGCCTCCTGGGCCTTAGCCCAGGCTCCTCTGTGTGCTCCGAGGAGGGGGATGCCACACGCTGGGAGGGAGCAGTGCTCCATGTATCTGACCTGCCCTAGCACCCTCTGTCTGGGAAGTGGGAAGCCGGGAGTATTGGGGTACCAGGATGGGGCCCATGAGCAGGGAGAGATGGGCAGCCCCTGGTGACTGCTGGCGCAGCGCCGGCCTCACCTGCAGGGACAGATGGTTGGTGTGCTCAGGCAGGTCCCCTGGGAACTCACGCAGGTCGATGCCGCCACAGTCCACGACACCCTCCTGGGAGCAGGCACAGTCACGGGGGCAGTCAATCGTGGCTGGGCCGGGGACTGGCTCCTCGGGGCTCAGCACCAGCACCGGCCCCTCCCCAAACTCGTTGTCTTCGGGGCTCAGGCTGTGCGCACCAGCTCGGCTGAAAGCAGAGGCCCTCGCTGCAAGCACACGCCCCAGCTGCTGGGGCAGGAGCAGCAGGAGCAACAGCACCCTGCTCCGGCCCATGGTGCCTGCAGAAGGGGTCGAGTTCAGACTCACCTTGGTGCCAGAGCAGACTTACCTGGCAGGTACAGTAGGAACACAGGCAAGGGCCCGCGGAAGTCATAACACAGCCTCTCTGGGCACAAGGCAGAGTGGGGAGCTCCCCCTCCCCAACATACGGGTGTATCAGGGCTGCCTTCTGACAGGGGGTGTGGAGGGGAAGGAGGACGATGAGACGATGCCCAGTCCTTAGGCAGGTCTGCAAAACCTCCCCAACCCTCACCAGGCCTAGTCCCAGTGAATCTGGGCCCCCATTTCAAAGAAAGGACAGCTGAGGCCCAGGAAGAACTGTCACTTGCAGGGCTTAGCCTGGGCTTTGCTGAGCTCTTGCTACCCTGGAGCAGACAGTGCAGAAAGGTCCCTTCCCTCCTCCAGCCACCGGCCATAGCAGGGCCAGGAGTTGGACCAGGTACTGGACGCTCCCAGCACCATCAGCATTTGTCCCAGCTCTTCAGCTTGCCATTCTAGGATCTTGAGGACTTGCTCCTTGTCTCCTTTCCAACTACCTCTCCCACCTGCCCCTAGTCATACATGACTGTTTAGTAGTTCCTCTCTCCAGGCCTTTGCACATGCTGTTCCATCTGCCTGGAATGCCCTTTTGTGCAACCAGC
>PVIY010061090.1:0-11359 GCA_004026745.1 Myrmecophaga tridactyla | reverse complement strand
ATTCTAAAGATCACCTAGGGCAATATATAAGACAATACAAAGGTTCCATGTACTAAGGTGCAGAAACCCACAACGTCCAGATCAGTCTCTGGACCATATAAATCCTGACACCTAGAGGATCCAGCCTGTCCCCATCTCCCTACCTGATATTATTGAAAGCCCCTTCAAAAGGGTAGAAGGATCTAACTGAAAAGGTTAGAATCGCCATAGCCCAAATACCCCTAAATGGTGGGATAGAAAGATCAAAACTGATGGTGGGGTTATGCAGAAAAGGTGGGTTTAAACTAATATGACTGTTGAATAATTAAATTGACATTTCTTTTAGTTTCCAGTATCTTAGAGCAGCTAGAAGTAAAAGCCTAAAACTGGAATTGGTAACCCATACCAAACTCTGAAAACTCTTCTAAAACTAATTGTGCTGTGCTTTAAAATTTATTGAATTCATTGAATAAATATGAAAAAACATTTATTCGTTCTGGCCTCCTATATTGTGGAGCAACTAGAAGGAAAAATCTGAGATGATGGCATGGTAGCCCCTCACAAAATAGAAAGACAGAAAGAGAGAGAGGGAGAGAGAGAGGAAGAGAGGGAGAGAGGGAGGGAGGGAGAGAGAGAGAGAGAGAGAGAGAGAGAGAGAGAGAGAAAGAAGAGAAAAAGAAAGAAAAGCCCAGGGCCAGATGACTTCACAGGGAAATTTTATCAAACATTAAGAAAAAAAAAAAAAGCTAACACCAATTCTGCTCAAAGCTTTCCCAAAAAAATGATGAAAAAAGAACTCTACCTAACTCATCTTATGAAGTCCACATCAATTTAACACCCAAGCCAGGTAAAGATGCTACAAGAAAGGAAAACAATCTCCCTAACGAACATAGATGCCAAAATTCTCAACAAAATACTATCAAATCAAATTGAACAACACATTAAAAGAATTATACACCATGATCAAGTGGGGTTTATATCAGGAATGCAAGCATGGTTCTACATAAGAAAATCAATTAATGTGATACACCATATCAATAAATCAAAGCAGAAAAACCACATGATCATCTCAACTGATGCAGAAAAGGCATTTGACAAAATTCAACATCCTTTCTCATTGAAAACACTTCAAAGGATAGGAATAGAAGGGAACTCCCTCAACATGATAAATGGAATATATGAAAAATCCACAGCTAACATCATCCTCAATGGGGAAAAATGGAAAACTTTCCCCCTAAGATCAGAAACAAGACAGGGATGTCCACTATCACCATTGTTATTCAACATTGTGTTGGAAGTTCTAGCCAGAGAAATTAAAGAAAAAGAAAGACAAGGCATCAAAATTGGAAAGGAAGAAGTAAAACTCTCACAGTTTGCAGATGATATGATACTATATGTAAAAACCCTGAAAAATCCACTAGAGCTAATAAATGAGTACAGCAAAGTGGCAGGTTACAAGAGCAACACTAAAAAAATCTGCAGTGTTTATAGAATACCATTGTATTCTATTGAATATTGAATACTATCAATACTAGTATACACTAGTAATGAACAATCTGAGGGGGGAAATCATGAAAAAAATTCCATTTACAATTGCAGCCAAAGAATAAAATATTTATGAATAAATTTAACTAAAGAGACAAAAGACCTATACAGAGAAAACTATAAAAAAAATGTTCAAAGAAATCACAGAAGACCTAAATAAATGGAAAGGCATACCATGTTCATGGATTGGAAAACTAAATATAGTTAAGATGTCAATTCTACCTAAATTGATTTACAGATTCAGTGCAATACCAATTAAAATCCCAAAAGCTTACTTTTCAGAAATAGAAAAACAAATAACCAAATTTACCTGGAAGGGTAGGGTGTCCTGAATAGCTAAAAGTATCCTGAGAAACAAAAATGAAGTCAGAAGCCTCACACTATCTGACTTTAAGGCATATTATGAAGCTACAGTGGTCAAAACAACATGGTACTGGCATAAAGATAGATATACTGACCAATAGAGTGTTCACATATAGACCCTTTCATCGATGGACAATTGATCTTTGATAAGGCAGTCAAGCCAACTCACCTGGGACAGAACAGTCTCTTCAATAAATGGTGCCTAGAGAACTGGATGTCCACATGCAAAAGAATGAAAGAGGCTCCATATCTCACACCCTATACAAAAATTAACTCAAAGTGGATCAAACACCTAAATATAAGAACTAGTACCATCAAGATTCTAGAAGAAAATGTAGGGATACATCTTTAAGATCTAGTGGTAGGAGGTAGCTTTGTGAACTTTACACTCAAAGCACAAGCAAGTAAAAAATTCTTTCCTTGTACGAAGCCAGGCTCTGGGGAATAACGTTTTTGAAATCCTTACGGAGTTTTGTGGAAATAAGATGTATAGAGATGTTAGCTGGTTGTTGTTAGAAATGCTGTATACATTAATATTAGATATGCTGTATACATTAATATGTAAAAATTATGAACTGAAGCCTTCAAATGAGAAGCTTACATGCCTTTTGACATATGTAAACATTTCTATGAGTGCCCTGAAAGAAAATCTTATTTGCTGTCACTGAAAATTTGAGATCTCTGAAAACCAGACTCAGAATCTTATTGTTAGAGTAGCAACTTTACAACGTAAACTGAAATCTCAATCTTGCAAGGTGTTTGCTGTTAAAATGAGGCCGTTGATTGGAAAGGGGTGGGACTCTGAAAAGTGGGTTGATAATGATGTCATCATATGTCACCATCCCATTTTTCAGATTGGTAATAATGTTGGTGGAGAATTGACACCCTAGATCATGCTGAGTCTTTTTTAGATGACCCTGTAATAGTCTGCCATGAAGACATAGCCACCCCACCTCCAGACTGTCCTGAGTTGGCCACCCAATCTCCACCTGAAAGGATTAACCCTAGAGTGATTAATCATATTTTACCAGATGAAACTGAAAATGAATGCCCTGAAGCAATTGGCTTGGAATATTCTTCTAATTGTTTTCATGACCCACCCCCACCCTTTACCCATTTCTTCCAGACCTATAACTAGACTAAAGTCCCAACAGGCCCCAAAAGGTGAGGAACAAAGTGTCACCCATGAGGAGGTACTTTATACTCCAAAATAACTGCATGAATTTTCCAATTCATATGGACAGAAATCAGGGGAATATGTGTGGCAATGGATTTTAAGGGTGTGGGACAGTGGTGGTAGGAATATAAAGCTGGATCATGCTGAATTTACTGATATGTGCCCACTAAGCACATAACATTGATTCTGCATTCAATGTTATAGCTTGAGGAGTTAGAAAGGTCATTAACAGTATGTTTGAATGGTTGCCTGAGATGTGGATCAAAAGGGGGCTGACATTACCTGAGGCCAACGGCTTGGAGAGATTGGTATGTTAGAATGGACTTATTATGGAAAGCCTGCTCATACACCCCCAGGAATGTGCAAAGGATGAATCTTTTACCAGAACTGTGAGAAATAAATTTGTGAGATTAGCTCCATCCTCCCTGAAGAACTCTAGTTGCTCTGCTCTGTAGGTCAGATATTACCGAGGGAACTGCTTTGACTGAGCTGGAATCCTTAAACACAATGGGGATGATAGAATCCTGATTTGGCAGAAGCCAGGTGGCAGCACTTAATCACCAAAGTCAAGGTGGATATGGCTATCATAATGAACAGCACACTCAAAGCAGGAGTCAAAATAATCTGACTCGCAGAGATTTGTGGCATTGGCTAGTAGATCATTGGGGTACCTAGAAGTACAATAGATGGGCAGTCTACTAAATTCTTGTTTGAGTTGTATAAGCAAAAGTGTTCTAGGCCAAGTGAACAGAAGTCTAACTTGAATTACAAAAACAGAGTCATGACCCCTAAATCAATTTCCAGAATTGAGACAGATTACAAACCCAGAGCCCCTTGAATGAGGGGGAGGCCAGGTTCCTTTGGGGGAGGACCTTGTTATGCTGCCACAAATTTATACTGTTAATCTTCCTCCAAGTCTTTCCCAAGGAGACTGATGACCTCTTACCAGGGTAACTGCATTGGGGTAAAGGAAATGCTCAGATATTTTGGGGATTATTAGACACTGGTTCAGAAGAGACATTAATTCCAGGGGACCCAAAATGTCACTCTGGTTCACCAGTCAGAGTGGGGGCTTATGGAGGTCAGGTGATCAATGTGTTTTTGCTTAGGTCCATCTCACAATGCATCCAGTGGGCCGCCCAAAAAACTTTCTATAATTATTTCATCAGTTCCATAATGCATAATTGGAATATACATACTGAGCAACTGGCAGAATCCCCACATTGGCTCTCTAACTCATGGAGTGAATGGTAGGAAAGGCCAAGTGAAAGCCATGAGAACTCATCCTACCTAGCAAAATATTACATTAGAAGCAATACTGGATTCCTGGAGGGATTGCAGAGATTCCTGCCACACTTAAGGACTTGAAGGATGTAGGGGTGGTGATTTCCACCACATCCCCATTGAACGCTCCTATTTTGCTTCTGCAGAAAACAGGTCTTGGAGGATGACGGTGAATTATTTCAAGCTCAACTAGGTAGTAAATCTGGTTGCAGCTGCTGTTCTGGACTAGGTATCATTGCTTGAGCAAATCAATACATCCCCTGGTAACTGGTATGCAGCTATTGATCTGCCAAATGCTTTTTTCTCATTAGCTGTTGGTAAGGACCACCAGAAACAGTTTGCTTTCAGCTGACAAGGTCAGCAGTATACTTTCACTGTCCTACCTCAGGAGTACAGCAACCCTCCAGCCCTATGTCATAATCTTGTCCGCAGGGACCTCGATCGTTTCTCTCTCCCACAAGATATCACACTGGTCCATTATATTGATGATCTCATGTTGATTGGGCCTAGTGACCAAGAAATAGCAACTACTCTAGACTTAATAGTAAGGCATTTGCATTACTAAGGCAAATTAGGAGGATGGGAGATACATCCAACAAAAATACAGGGGCTTTCCACCTCAGTGAAATTTCTAGGTGTTCAGTAGTGTGGGGCATGTCAAGATGTGCCTTCCAAGGTGAAGGATAAGTTGCTGCATCTGGCACCTCCTACAAACAAAAAAGAGACACAGCACCTAGATTTGCATTTTGGATTTTGGCAACAACATATTCCTCCTTTGAGTGTGCTACCCTGGCCCACTTATTGAGTGACCAGAAAAGCAGCTAATTTTGAGTGGGGACTTGAACAAGAAGAGGCCCTTGTGACAGATCCAGGCTGCTATACAAGCTGCTCTGCCACTTCGACCATATGATCCAGCAGATCCAATTATGTTGGAAATGTCAGTGGCAAGTAGAGATGCTGTCTGGAGCTTTTGGCCAGCCCCTATAGGAGAATCACAATGCAGACCCTTAGGATTTTAGAGCAAAGCATTACCATCTGCTGTAGATAACCACTCTTCTTTTGAGAAACAGCTTTTGGCCTTTAATGGGCCTTAGTGGAGACCGAGGGTGTAACCATGGGCCACCAAGTCATCATGAAACCTGAGTTGCCTATCATGAGCTGGGTGTTGTCTGACCCATCAAGCCATAAAATTGGGCCTGTTGAGCAGCACTCCATCATAAAATGGAAATGGTATATATGAGATAGGGCCAGAGCAGGTCCTGAAGAACAAGTAAGCCATATGATGAAATGGCCCAAATGCCCATGGTCTGCACTCCTGCCATATTGCCTTCTTTCCCAGACCAGAGCTATAGCCTCTTGGGGAGATCCTTACAGCAAATTGACTGAGGAAGAGAAACCTCAGGCCTGGTTTACAGATGGTTCTGCACGATATGCAGGTACCACCTGAAAGTGGACACCTACAGCACTACAACCCCTTTCTGGGATGTCCCTGAAAGGCAGTCATGCGGGGAAATCCTCCAAGTGAACAGAACTTCAAGCAGTGCAGCTGGTTGTTCATTTTGTTTGGAAGGGGAACTGGCCAGAGATGCATTTGTATTTTACTCATGGGCTGTTACTAATGGTATGGCTGGATGGTCAGGGACTTGGACAGAGCATGAATGGAAATGGTTACAAAGGATTCTGGGGAAGAGTTATGTGGATAGACCTTTCTGAGTGGGCCAAAAACATGAAGAGATTTGTGTCCCATGTGAGTGCACACCATAAGGTGACTTCAGCAGAGAAAGGTTTTAATAATCAAGTGAATAACATGAACTGTTCTGTGTATACCAATCAGCCTCTTTCCCCTGCAACTCCTTGTGTCTTTGGCCAATGGACACAGGAACAAAGTGGTCATGGAGGCAGGTATGGAAGTTGTGCATGGGCTCAGCAACACAGACTTTCACTCGCCAAGACTGACATGACTACAGCCACTGCTGAGTGCCCAATCGGCCAGCAGCAGAGGCCGACACTCAGTCCCCAATATGGCACCACTCCCCGAGGTGACCAGCTGGATACATGGGGGCAAGTTGATTACATTGGACCACTTCCATCATGGAAGGGGCAGCAATTTGTTCTACCTGGAATAGACACATACTCTGCATATGGGCTTCCTTTCCCTGCACGCATGCTTCTGCCAAAATTCCCATCCACTGACTTAGAAAATGCCTTACCCATCATCATGGTAGTATTACACAAAACACTTCTTCTGATCAGGGAACCCACTTCACAGCAAAAGAAGTGTGGGGCACAGTTGATCATGGAATTCTGTAGTCTTACCAAGTTCCCCATCATCCAGAGGTGGCTGGATTGATAGAACGGTGGCATGGCCTTTTGAAAGCTCAATTACAGTGCCAACTATGTGGTAATACCTTGCCAGGCTGTGGTGATGTTTTCCAGGAGGCTGAGGCTGTATATGCTCTGGATCAGCTTCCTCTGTAGGATACTGTTTCTCCCATGGCCATGATTCATGGGTCCAGGAACCAATGGGTGGAAATGGGAGTGGCTCCACTCACTATTACCCCTAGTGATGTACTAGGAAAATTTTTGCTTCCTATCCCTGTGACCTGGAGCTCTGCTGGTCTACAGGTTTTAGTTCCAGAAGGGAGAATGCTTCCACCAGGAGAAACAACATTGATTCCATTGAACTGGAATCTAAAACTGCCACCTGGTCACTTTGGGTGACTCATGCCCCTCACCAACAAGCCAAGTAAGGAATTACTTTACTTCTGGGGTGATTGATCCTGACTAACAGGAAGAAATAGGACTGCAACTGCACAATGTAAGTAAAGAATAGTTTTCCTGGAATATAGAAGATGACCTAGGGTGTCTTTTAGTACTACCATGCCTTGTGATTAAAATCAATGGAAAATTGCAGCAACCCAATCCAGGTAGGACTACCAATGGCTCTCAAACTTCAGGAGTGAAGGTTTGGGTCACCCCACCAGGCAAAGAACCATGGCCTCCTGAAGTGTTTGCTGTGGGTAAAGGCAACATGGAATGGGTAGTAGAGGAAGGTAGTGATAAATATGAACTACAACCAAGTGATCAGTTACAGAAATAGGGACTGTAATGCTGTTTTCTTCATGTTTAAATACTTATGTTGCAAGATATCACATTTAAGAGTGAATATCACCCAAGGACTTCCACCCTATTTTGGGGAGATTTAATCCATTTCTGGTTGACACAGGACAGTTGAGCATTGCTAGGTGAGGAAAAAATTGTTTTCTATTATTCTGTTATTGTTTTCTATTTAGATAGTGAGTATGGCTTAAGGTGAGGTGTATAGCTGCCAAGTTGACAAGGGGTGGACTGTCATGGTCAGGTTCATGCATCAACTAGGCCAGGTGGTAGTGCCCAGTCATCTGGTTAGGCAAGTTCTGGCCCATCTCTTGCTATGAGGACATTTCATAGACTTAATCATGATTATGTCGGCTGCATCCACAGCTGATTGCATTTTTAATCAGCTAAGGGGAATGTCTTCTGCAATGACTGATGCTTAATCTAATCTCCAGAAGGCTTTTGAGGATTCAGAAGAGACAGTCACTCGTCCTGCTTCACCTGGTGTGCTGGTTTGAAATGATGTATGTACCCCAGAAAAGCCATGTTTTAATCCTAATCCCATTTTGCAAAGGCAGCCATTTCTTCTAATCTCTATTCAGCGTTGTATGTTTGAAACTGTAATTAGATAATCTCCCTGAAGTTGTGATGTAATTGAGAGTGGTTGTTAAACTGGATTAGGTGACGACTTGTCTCCACCCATTCGGGTGGGTCTTGATTAGTTTCCGAAGTCCTATAAAAGAGGAAACATTTTGGAGAAGAAGAGATTCAGAGAGAGCAGAGTAGAACAACATCATCACAAGAAGTAGAGTCCACCAGCCAGCGACCTTTGGAGATGAAGGAGGAAAATGTCTCCTGGGGACCTTCATGAAAAAGGAAGCCAGGAGAAGATGGTACCATGTTTGCCATGTGCCCTTCCAGATGAGAGAGAAATTCTGACTGTGTTTGCCATGTGCCTTCTCACCTGAGAGAGAATCCCTGAACTTCATCAGTTTCTCGAACCAAGGTATCTTTCACTGGATGGATGCCTTTGATTGGATATTTCTACAGACTTGTTTTAATTGGAATATTTTCTCAGCCTATAAACTAGCAACTTATTAAATTCCTCTTTTTAAAGCCATTCTGTTTCTGGTATATTGCATTCCAGCAGCTAACAAACTAGAACACCTGGTGGGCCTCTCCTGTGGAATTCATCCAGAACCTTCATCAGAGTGACCAGCTTCACAGCCTGCCCTACAGCTTTTGGTCTTTCCCATTCCCATGCTTGTCCAGCCTGCCTCTCCTGAGAGTTTGTTGAGGAACTTCATTGGAGTTACCAGCTTGCAGCCTACCCGACAGACCTGGAACCATTACATTCCCATGGTTGCCCAGTGAACCTCTCCTGAGAGATCACTGAGGATTTTCATAGGGGTTACCAGCTTGTGGTCTGCCGTACCATACTTGGACTACATGTTCCCATGGTTACATAAGATACTTTTATAAATTTTGCATCTATGGATACCTGTCATAGTCAGGTTCATGTGTCAACTTGGTCAAGTGGTGGTACCTGTTTGTCTGGCTGGGCAAGTGCTGGCCTGTCTGTTGCAATGAGGACATTTCATAGAATTAGATCATGATCACATCAGCTGCATCCACAGCTGATTCCATTTGTAATCAGCCAAGGGGAGTGTCTTCTGCAATAAGTGATGCTCAATCTAATCACTGGAAGCCATTTAAGGAGGATTCAGAAGAGACAGGCTCTCTTCTTGCTTTGGCTGGCCTGCCTCTCCTGTGAAATTCGTTCAGACCCTCCATTGGAATCATCAGCTTCACAGCCTACCCTGCGGATTTTGGACTCTGCATTCCCATGATCACGTGAGACACTTTTATAAATTTTATATTTGTGAGTGTTGCCTGTTGATTCTATTTCTCTAGAGAACCCTAACTAATAAAATACCCTCTGCTGATTTTATTTCTCTAGAGAACCCTAACTAATACCAGTCTATAGAGACCAAATCAACATTGACTCAAGAGCAAGGCAACTTAAAAATGGGAGGAAAGCATTTTTGCATTTTTACTCACCTTTGCTCCACAACCTACCTAGACTAGTGCTTGTTTTAAAGAGGATATCACATATTCCAAGTGAGAAGTGGAGGCTTTATTTGCAAATTATTCTGTTTGTTCCATATCATCTGGGGGCGATCTGAAGGACTGATGCAAGGCACTTATCCATGTTTTGCCTAGTTGAGAAGCAATTCATGATGGAAAAATGGCAAGCATTTTTCCAAAGCCTTAGGTTCAGTGCAAGTAGTAAGTTAGACCTGAAGAAGTATTGTAAACAGCTTAGCTACTATTTTAATACCCCAGTGCAAAGCCAATCTGAAAAGCCTTGGATAGGTGATTTCTTGTTTGGTTTGTTCTTTAAGCTCTTGGTACTCAAGGAAATCTCATTCAAATCACTAGGTGGAGGTCATGGCCTTGTTGTGGGGTGCACCAAAAGAGAGGCCACACAACTCAAAACTGCAAGCCAATTTGGAGTCTTTATTAGCTGGCTGGCGACTACCTCAGAAACCTCCAAGAAGGAAGATTCAGAGAGCAGCCCCCAGAGGTTTTCAAGGTATGCTTATAAAGGCTAAAATCATGTTGTGTTTTTGCAGTTGCTAGCAAGCAAGCATGGTCACAGAAGCAGAAGAATGCCATTAGCTGTTGCCAAAACACATCCCATTCCTTCAGTTTCCTAACATTGGTTATTGTTTAACTCTTGGGGACATTCTGCCCCGATGTTGTGGGAACTTTCCCTGCTTGGGCCTGATTGATTGCTCCTGCTTGGGCCTGATTGATTACTCCTGGCCCTCCACATTCCCCACTGGTTTTATGAGCGAATCAAATCATTGTTTCTTCATTTTGATTATAAATCTGTTGATATTGGGTTCCAAGGACTAATAATTTAACAGTTTGTATTTTTCTTTGCACGTATGAGGTTAGACAGTTGATTACACAGGGTCCAAACATTAAGCCTAATAATATGAGAATTAAGGGCCCTGCTATGGTGGACAAGAGCGTGGTTAGCCATGGAGACCAGGAAAATAAGTTTTCATACCAGTTGGTTTCAGTTTTTTGGCATTCTTCCCGCTCTTATAACCTGTTATGGACTAGGGATAGACTATTTCTAATTATTCCAGAATGATTGGCATAGAAGCAGCAGGTTTCTCTGAGGGCCACACGTAACCCCCCTTGTTTCATAAATAGGAGATCTAAGCCTCTGCGGTTTTGGAAGATGACATCGGCCAGTGAATTTAGGGAGTTTTCCAAACGAATGACGGAGCTTTCTAATTCACTAAGATCCAGATCAACTTGTTTACTAAGGGTTTTAAAATTTTGGTCCCCGGTGATAAGGGCTGAAGTTCCGACTGCAGTTGATCCTGTGATGCCCAGTCCAACAAGGAGGGGCACTAAAATTGGGGCTCACTTGGCCTGGTAAGTGGTTTCTAAATCTTCCCTACCTCCTTCCCCAGAATAATAATATACTTGGGGGATAATATGAACCAAAATACAAAATTCCTCCTCGATTGCCATTATTGGGGGAGTTATACAGGGGGTGATGCCAGATGTGCAGGCAAACCAAGTACCATTAGGGGCTACAAGGAGGCAGTCCCATCCACCTGGGGTTGAAGTTAAAATGTCCTTTAGTGACATGATGAAACCACAGGAGTCACTATAGGGGGATGTGACTAGATTAAAATTCTCAGAATAAATACAGGTTCCCCACCCTTGGAGATCTCCTAGGGTAAGTTTTGACTCTTGTCCCCACCTGCATAGGTGTTGGCCTTGTGCTTCTTGGACTGAGAGGTTTCTGATATGAGTATCTGTGAGGCCTAGGGAGATATTAGCTCCTATTCCTATGTAATAGGGGGGTTCAGGGTTTAAGCAAAGCCA
>PVIY010061089.1:0-11370 GCA_004026745.1 Myrmecophaga tridactyla | reverse complement strand
CACCACCACCACCACCACCATCACCACCATCACCACCACATCACTACTACTACTACCACCATTACTATCATCACCACCATCATCAACACCATCATCTTCGTTACTCTCATCACCATCGACTAGTCACAGCTATTGGTGATGACTGGGTATCTGTTTGCCCACATCCTTTCTCCACCCTACTCTGCCCTGCCTGTACTGTGTCCTGAATGGACTCCATCCATCAGGCTCCCTTGCCTTCTGGCTTCTAATTGGGGGTCTGGACAATTGGAAGTTATGGCAGGACATCCAATGAAGAAAGGACAGAGAGGAAGTGTCATCTGTTCTTCCTTTGTGTGCCTCAAGAGTACAGCTTCTGCCAGTAGCCCTCCTGGACTCCAGTCTTTGCTCTAAGAGCTTTCCTTCCTTTGACCCCCTGGCCCTGGTGTGACACCACCTCCATTCTTCCTTCTCCTTGAAAGCTGCCTTGGCAGCTCTACTTGTTTCCCTAAACCCTGCTAGCACCTCTGGAAATGCTCTTTTTGTGAACAAAATCTCCAAAAAATCCCCCAAGGAGTATACCATTTGTTTCCTGCCTGGACCCTGAGAGAAATGTCCCTGGAGTATAGCAGGCAGGACACTCACATCTCAGCATCCCAGTGGCTCCTGCACGAGGCCAGGCTGGATCAGTTCTGGCAACTTCGGGCTGAGCTCAGCCCTCTGCTCACAGACTTGCAGGGAGCATGGGCCTCAGACAGACATAACAGGGTCAGATTCCATAAGCTGCAAGTGAGAAAGCACAGGGAGCTTTTAGAATCAGGACTGGGTACAATCAGAATTGTCCCATAACTGGAGGAATAATCAAAAGTGGACACCCCAGAGCTTTCCCCAGCTGCCCCAGACTTCTGGGTGACTCTGTTGGCTGGGGGTGGGGAGCTGTGGGAGCTCTGGTGTCCCTGGGCCTTTCGGAGAAGAGTGAAAACAGAGCTTCACCTTGGGGACCATGATGCCCTCTATGTGCCAGGCTGGGTTGGGGGAACACAGCAGCTTCCTCTGTCTTCCCAACTAAGCCCATTTCTATCCACTGACCTTCTTTGCCTTCCTTTCATCCTGTTTTCTTTCTTTGCCTTTCCTTTGCTCCCACCCAGTTCTGTTTCTACAAAGAGGAGCTCTCTTATTTACCCTTTCTCCATTCCGCTCACCCTACCCCCTGGCTCTGCAGCCCTGGCTCAGACCTCGGCCAGCTCCAGTTCCTGAGGTCTTGCCTGCCTTGACTTTCCAAAGAAAGCAAATCCTGGAGGTAGAGCTCCCAAGAGCCGGGCTTGTTAATGAAGGAGACCAAAAGTCACCAGGAGGTGTCTTTAATGTCCTGGACTCAAGCTGGGAGCTCAGTATGGAGGGCCCAGCCCATGGGAAGGAGAGGTGGACAAAGTGCACAGATGTCCATGAGTGGGACTTTGTGGCATCTCTGGCCCAGCTCAGGGCCCTCAGGTGGGCACAATCCCAGGGCAGATCAGAAGGTGGAGATGTGCTAGCAGGAAAGAAAATGGAAGCTGCTGGGTGTGCAGCAAACCCAAGTGGGGACAGAAGCTGGGCTGGGGGTCTTCATCCTTCCTGGCCTCCCATCCACTCTGACTTCCCCCATTGTCTACTCCCACAATTCCACCTCCTCCTTCTACTCCTCCTTCCTCTTCCTCTTCCAGCTCATTTCCATGGCAACATCAGCAGCCACCAAGCCAAGCTCCTGCTGAACCCCAGGTCCATAAGTATCATTGGGTGTGGCGAACCTTTTCTTCCAGCACCCCCTTGCCATAGAGGCTGCAGATTGCAACCCTAGAGATCTGGATTTGGCTCCCAAGAGCCCTTGACGAGACCTCATTTCTTTGAAACCACGTGTTTCTATGCAACATGAAATGTATTCCTGTATTGCATTCTCTTCCTTTCTCCATCAATGCTAGTTGTACTAGAAAAACAAGGACCTGCCCCCAAAGCCTTGGCATAGAATTAGTGTTTCAGGCAGAGGGGCTGTCTGCCCAGTAGTCCCAAGAGTTCCCAGCCCACCCAGCCCCATCTAGGCTGCTGCAGCGGCTGACAGCACTGCAGCAGGGTGACCAGATGGCCGCATGGAGACACCCGGCCCACAAGCAAAGGTGCAGTCCTGGCCTGCGTCGGCTGAGCGGGGACTCCAGTGGTCCAAACAAAGACCCCTCTACCAGGGCCGGGAGGACGCTGGCCCCAGGCTGCCAGGATTCTGCCGACAGAAACACAATGGGCAACTGTGTCCCGGCCACCCGATCTTCCCAGGCGCCAAGGACAAGGCAGACAGAAGCAAGAGGAATGGACAGCACGGAGCTTCTGTGTCCTGGTCAAGACTGACGCATGTGTGGGGTCCCCAGCCCCAGCCAGGATGACGTGGGCAGCCTCAGGAGTCACCAAGATGACGTGGGCAGCCTCAGGAATGACCAAGAGTGCTTGGCCAAATAGTAGCCCCAGGGACGTCCACGCCCGAATCCCCAGAACCAGTGAGCATGTCTGGTCACATGGCAAAGGGCAGCCAAGGCTGCTAAGCAGCTGATCTTGAGATGAGATTGGCCTGGGTCATGGGGGGGGGGGGGGGCAAGGTCATCATGGGGCTCTCCAAGGGGGAGGGGAGGCAGGAGTCAGAGCCAGGGTGATGCGATGGAGACTCAGCGGCCTTCGCTGGCTCTGAAGATGGAAGGAAGGCCCAGGGCAGGGAATGTGGGGCCTCTGGAAGCCGGAAGAAGCCGGGAAACGGGATCTCCCCTGGCACCTCCTGGAGGAACTTGCCCTGCCCGACCCTGATTTGAGCCCCTGGGCTCCGTTTTGGGCTCCTGACTCTGCACTGTTCTGTCCACAGCATCACCCAGGCAGGGGTGAGGCTTCGTCCACTTGCACGTGTCCGCTCACTGCTGGGTCAGGGAGAGCCTGGGGTGGGCTGGAGTGGCCTGCGGGGTGGAGGAGCCCTGAGAAGGGACTAGCACCCTCCCGCAGAGGCTCGAGGTGGGGGCCCATGTGGCTTGTGATGGGCGTCACCCTGGCTGCCCAGCACGGCTCCAGGGGGTGCGCAGCCCTTCCTGCTGAGCCGGGGCTCCGTGCGAAGGTGACTGTTTTCTACAAGTGTCAGGGTGTGGACAGCGTGGGGGCAGGGGAAGGGGTGGTCCTGGGTGGGCTGTGCTGGGGTGGGGGGTCGCTGGGAGTGGAGGGACCAGCCACACGGTGCAGAGGGGAGAGCACCCGGGGGCCCGTTTGGGCAGGGAAGGGGGAAGGGAAGGGGGACACCCTCCCATCATCTGGCAAAGGGGCGATCCCCGGGGTACAGGAATGTGGGAGGGAACAGCGGGCTCCTTGGGCATCTCGGGAAACCCAGGGCGCAGGGGAGGTGGGGGCTGGGCCAGGTCTATACCAGGGATGGCCGTTCCAGTCTGTGAGCCAACTCCTTCCCCTGGAATGCTTCCCTCCACTTGCCAGCGGGGGCTGGGGCGGCTCACCCGGCCAGGAGGGCACAGCATGGCCGACGAGGGGATCCCCAGCTGCCATCCCTGGGCCTGGGCAGTGTGAAGAAAGACGAGACGAAACCTCGTCCAGTCCTGCTCAGCCTGGCACTGCAGCCCTGGGCTCTGTGGGCAGGCGGGGCCGATGGGCAGGAGTGGGTGCAGAGTGCAAAGATAGGCCCCCCACCCCAGGCTGGAGGCAGGCCGGAGCCCCTGGACCTGGCGGGTGCTGCATGAGGACAAAGCCTTCTGGGGCCCCCGAAGGTGCCAGGAATGGAAATATCCCATCCCAGGGCCAACCGCAGGGGCTAAGCCTGAGCTGCTCGAAGCCACGCAGAAGGTCCACTCAGACCTGTGGAGCCTCTGAGCTGCAGCTCCTCCTCACTGGGCCCCCACCCCCAGCCGCACCCCACCCCCACCCCCACAAGTACAAGGCCCTGCCCCTCCTGGGTGCGTCAGAGGCCTAAAAGCTTCAGGCTGACCAGGGCCCCTTAAGGAGCTGACCCTGGAGGCGGAAGAGGTGACAGTTCCCGAGAAGGGCTGGCGCTCAGGACCATGTCCAGGCCAGGACAGGGGCAGCCAGGGTCCGAGTTTGGCCAGGGCAGGGTCTTAAACACAGTTGACCCTGTGGCCTGGGTCTAAATGTGGTGACTGGAGAGAAGGCACCCGGCGCTGCAACTGCTGCAGCCGCCTGGTGAAGAGCATCCACTGCAGAGCCCCTGGCCATGGCCTGGCCGTGACCCGCCGCCCGGGGGCTTCTCAGGGAGGAACCTTCTGGAACTCAGCAGGCAGCGGGCCAACAGCCCAACAGCACAGAACAGCTCACAGTGGGAACTGCCCAGCTCACCGCTGCCCCTGCCAAGTCCTCAGAGCCCAGCAGGGACCCCTGAGCCTCAGGCATGCACAGAGGGTGGGCTAGGGAGGGGCTCGGGGGCCGCACTGCAGTTGCCAGGTGTGTCCCTGGGACGGGAAATGGAGCCACTGACCCCCTCGTTGCAGCTCGCTGCCTGTCAGTCCGCTTCTCCCTTGCCCCAGTCCCAGTCCCAGGGGACATGGCAATCTGAGGCAGCCCATGGGGTCCTGGATCCTGTCCCCCAAGTGTCGCTCCCCAAACCAGAGGCCCATGCTGCTCAGCTCCCGTCAACCACCTCCCGCTGTGTCCCCTGGGACCTCTGCCCCAGTGCGTGCCTTCCTGCTGTCTCTGGTTCCTCCCAAGGATCTCAGGGCTCCTTGGGCTGGGTGGAGCCCTGGGGGGACGTGGGGGGATCTCCTGCCCCACGTAGACTTGGGGATGGGGAGGGAAGGGTCAGGAGGACCCCCGCTATGGCCACATCTTGGCCTCTCCCACAGCCAGGCACCCCCTCAGGACCAGGATTGGGGTGGCCTGAGCCTGCTCTCGGGAATTCCTGCACTTGTGGGTGTAGACACAGGCCCCAAAGAGCTGGAGCCAGATGGTACCAGGCCACTAATTCCCTGCGGCCAGCCGCCCTCCCTCCCTGTGCCCTGTTCCCTCTCTGTCAGCCTCCCAGAAGGCCAGGGCAGTGAGTCACTCTTTCTGCTCTCCAGACTCCAGGGCTCACACCATGGTGCATTCCTGGGGGACGGGGGACTGGGAGCTGTTGGGGGTCTCTGAGCTGCAGGGAGAGCCGCAGCCTGGTGCTCGGGCAGTACGGCCAGCAGAAGTCCAGGCTGCGGATGGCACATGGCCGAGCTGGCCCTGCAGGCTGCACAGAACAGGGCAGCACGTTGTCCAGCAAGGACTCTCTGGCTTGGTACCACATAGCTCCACCCTTGGGGGCAGCTTCCAGGCCCCAGGGCAGCCAGTCCCACATGCCTGCAGAGACCGAGGACACAGGAGCCCCGTGAGCTAGAGCCTGCCAGGGATCCTGGGGGCGAGTGAGGGCGCAGCAGGACCAGGGGTGCTGCGGGGAGATGGGCCGGAGCTGCCCAGTGGAGCAGAACAGAACCCCTGCTCAACCACATGCACAGCCCCAAAGTCTGCCACCTCAACCCAGCTCTACCTGTTGTCCCCTGTGCCTCACTTTCCTTATCTGTGCCTGGGATTGCGGTGGCCTGTCCTGTTTTTAAGGGAAAGTTCTTCCTGCCGGCACACTGGAGACTCAGTGCAGTGTGCTGGACATGCCAGGCTGTGTGCAGGGACAGGATTGGGGTGCAGGGCAGGCTGGGGTGTGGGGGAGGGGGAGGATGGCAAAGGAGGAAGGGTACAGGAGGGCTGGGGTGGGGGTTAGGGGAAGGGTGGATTGGGGGAAGGA
Source organism: Myrmecophaga tridactyla (assembly GCA_004026745.1). Lineage (NCBI taxonomy): Eukaryota > Metazoa > Chordata > Mammalia > Pilosa > Myrmecophagidae > Myrmecophaga > Myrmecophaga tridactyla. The sequence continues at coordinate 5,609 of PVIY010061089.1, read as the reverse complement.
TGGAGGTGGGCTGGGGTGAGGCTTCGGGTCCAGAGGTGAGGAGGCAGGGAGCAGCTCCTCCAGTGGGCTTAAGGGACGTGGAGTCAGGCTGCAGGGAAAGGGTGGCCTTGGGAGAAAGGCCCAGTATGTCCGATGTGCCCCAGAGTGGACGGGGTCTCCGGCCCCCGAGACCTGCAGGGCGGCTGGGGAGAAGACGCTCTCCCACCCAGGGGTGGCGGGGCTGAGGGGACATTGCCAAGTAGCACTTTGGGGGCCCCAAGGATGTGCCGCCTGGAGGAGGAATCACTCCCGAGGAGGAGAGGAGGTAAACTGAGGCACGACGGCATGTGCAGGAAGTTTGGGTGGCAGAGCAGTGGCTGGGAAAGTGCAGGCTGGAGCAGAAGGGAGCTGGTCTGGCTGTCAGGGGCACTGACTGACGGAGGAGGGGGTGGCGCCTGCTGAGGGGGTGGGAAGCCTGCAGGGTGACAGCTGGCTGACCACAGGGCTCAGGGTGGCCTGGAATGGGGACGGTACAGCTCAGAGCCAGTCAGGGGCTGGGGCCCTTGGAGACGCCTTCCCAAGGACACAGTGTCACGTCTCCGCTGAGTCATGCTTGTTCCTGCCCCAAAGTGGTGGGGTCAGTGACCGGGGCCACGTGGGGTGACGGGGTGGGGGCTGCACCGCCCCGAGGCTCCGATTAAAAGGCCGTCCGCGGTAAGCTGGCTTCCGCCGGCTTCGAGCATCTGTGTTTCTCATCAGGGTCCTTTGAGGATTCCTTTCATCTTGGTGAAATTGCAGGTTTCCAGGGTGGCCGGGGCCCGGCTAAGCTCTCAATTAGCGGGAAGCCCTCGCAGCTGCAGGGTGCAAGGCCACGGCTTGTGGGGGCCGCCCGGGGCTGCCCGGGGAGGGAGCGCTCGCCCCAAGGCCACCCGGAGCACTCGTATCACGGGGACGCGAGCTCGGCAGGCGGCGCTCAGCTCAGCTGCCTGCGGCCTCTCCCCCTGGACCCTTCCACTGCCCGCATCCCCGGGAGCCGTGATGTCACTGTGACTCCTTGTGGCTGCCAAGCACCGGCAGTGAGCTCCCCCCGCCCCCAGCCGGCTCCAGTGACGCAAATCAGCAGCTTCCAGCTCTCTGGGCAGCTGCCACCCGCAGCTCAGCGCAGCCCACGGGCCCAGCGGAGGGAGTAGCTGTGGGGGGTGGCCTGGGGCCTGGCACCGCACACTGTCAGCTGCTCGTCAAGGGTGGCCAGCATGGCGTGCGGGCACCCAGAGGTCGGGCAGAGCCGCACCCCCTGCCAGGGCCCTTCCCCATTGCCCTGGGCTCCTGATGGGGGGCCAGGCAGAGAGCCTCAAGGGCTGAGACAGAGACCCTGCCTGCCTAGGGGCCCGAGCAAGTGTGTGTGTGACACGTGCAGGCAAGGGAGACAGGGCACTCAAAGACAAGGGCAGGTGTGCAGGGCCTGGCAGTGGGGGGACCGTGAGTGCTGTGGGAACCCCCAGCCGAGGGCTCCCTGGGAAGACCACGCCGGACCCCACAGGCACCGCTGCCAGCCTGCACCCCCTTAAACACAGACACGCAGGCACACACCAACATGCACACATGCAACCTCCTGCACGCATGCACATGCATGCACACTCACCCACGTGTGCCCCACAGTGTACGTGTGCACACAAATGTAGAAGCACATAGTGCACACATGCGCAGACTCACACACATACATATGCACATACAAATACATATGCACACGCATGCACACGCGGACTCACACCAGCACTCACATGCACACATGTGATGGGGTCAGCTACCTTTCCAATCAGCCTTTTGCAGTAGTGGAGAGGGCTTTCTCCAGGGTGCTGACCACTTCCTGATCCACACAAGGACCTTCCCCTCTGCCTCTTGCCATGTCGCTCTCTCTCTCCCACCCCAGCACTGCAGTTTGGACGCTGTGCCCTGGACCTTGATGGACGGGAGGAGCAGACTGAGAACAGTGGTCCTGGGAGGGCAACAGGGGCAGCTGCACAGGGGCTGGGACAGGTCAGGGAGGGTGGGATGAGACAGAGCAGGGGACGAGGGTGTGTGTTCCACCTGCATCCCCCACCAGGGGGTGGGCAAGCCTCTGTGCACCTGCACCCCCGGCCCTCACCCAGGCTGGCCAGGCTGGCCATGCCACGGAGGATGCAGCTTGTGACCTCTCAGGCTGGCCTGGCCACTGCCGCTGCCCTCTGCATCACCTGCGAGGAGTGGCACCCTTGATGCGGAAGCCCCCGCCCAGGGGCTTGGCCGGGTGTGCGTCCCCGCTTGGAGACTGGAAGCTCCAGCACAGAGCTGTGAGCCATCACGCCCCATGGGAACCCTTCCTGCCTCTCCTGTGGGCTTCACTTGGAGGCTTCTGCTACCCCAGGCCACCGGCTGCTCGGGACAGCTTGCGTCCCCTCCCTCTGAGGCCCAGTCCCAGGGCAGACAGTGGTTCCAATCCCCAGGGGTCCTTGAAGCCAAGGCCTGGTGGAGCCTCGAACTATTAGAACTAAAGAGCTGCTTCTCTGCCAGGTGGCATTGAAGTGCAGGCCCCGAGCTGGCTGGGAGGCTGTGGAAGCATCTGGAACACTCAGGACTGCAGTGGGCACTGGAAAGGGACATCAGCACAGTGACCTGAGGGTCTTGGGCCCGAGGAGAGCCCCAGGCTGCCAGGGTGTCTCGGTCCAGGGGCTTGGGCGCCTGCAACAGGTACCCAGGCCCAGCCCAGCCCACCCGGGCTCGAGCCTCCAGCTGTGGGGCAGTAGACCTGAGGTTTCCCGGACAGCCTGTGCCCTTAACCCCCCAGAGCATGGCAGAGCTATGAACCAGCAGGCCCCAAGGACCTTCTCGGGGGGACTACAGTGTTCCCACCCCCACGGCCCTGCTCATCCCCTGGGAAGGGCTCTGGGCTTCTTGGAGGGTTTTTCTCACAATACAGTACACCCCTCCCCTTCCACCTCCTTTTCTCTGATCCCCAAGCTGAAGGTAGCTTTTGGTGTGTGTGTGCATGTATGTGAGTGTGTGAGCACATGTGCACTAGACATGTGTGTGCATGCATGTGTGTGAGCATGTATGCACGTGTGCGTACTTGCACATGTGAGTGTGACTGTGTGAGCATGTGTGAACGTGTGTGTGTGCATATCTGTGAGTCTGCCTGTATGTATGTGCGTGTCTGCGTGTTGTGTATCTGTGAGCTTGGCGTATGGCCTGGCTGACGCTGTCACGTAAAGTGGGGGTGGGGCTGGAGGATGGGTCAGAGACACCCCCCACTCAAGCCGCAGCGTCACCGAGACCCCCCACTGACCGCTCGCTTCCCCCCACGGGAGCTGCGCTCAGGAGGGTGAGTGCTGCCCCCCGGCGCTACCTTCTCTGCTTACAGGTGCACCGAGGCCCCTACACAGCCCCGGGACAAAGGGCGTGTGTCCCTCTCCCCCTGCTGAGTGGGGCGGCGCCGCCAGCAGCACCTGCAGTGGGTTCCCTGCCCACGCCCCGTCAGAGCACCCCATGGCAGCGTGACAGCGTCCCAAAGAGTCCATACCGTGCCCCCACTCCAGCCTGCCTTCAGTTTCAAGATGTAAATATTTGCTCTTCCCTTAAGAAAATAATCAGAAGTTATCCTTTAAGTGCTGTGTACACAGAGGTGCCCTTCAAAATCCAAAGCTGTTCTTTCTAAATGGTGGAAGGAGCGAGCCTGGGGCGGGAAACAGGGCCCCCGCTTTGCCCCCTTCTGCCTGGCTGTCCTGCCAGTCAAGGGGGCTGAGAAGTGGGGAGCACAAGGAAGGGTGGGCTGCAGGGGCCCCCAGGCCTGAGACCAAGGCACCCCACAGCCCCATGGAGCCATGCAGCACCCTCTGAACACCTCACTGCGATGCAAACCCAGGCAGCATGCAGGGCTCCTGCCTAAACCAAGGGCGACTGCCCCGAGCCTGCACGGGTTCTCGGGAGGCCGTCAGAGCAGGGAGACCCCGCCCTGGCCTTGGAGGGGCCGCATTTGAGGCTTGGCCCTCCCTCTCGGCAGAGTGGCCCACCTCCGCAGGCTTCCATCCTCTGCTCTGGCAGTGAGCCCGGCCCCTGTGCCACCTCAGGCCACCCTGGGCCCACATGGAGATGCGGGTACGCCCCCACCCCCCAGCTGCAGGCTGGGCTGCTGGCCCCGACGCCAGCATTGGTACCCGGGAACTTTTGTGCCACGGGAACTGCAAATACTGCAAATGCGGGCTTCCCTGCCGCCCTCGGCCCGGGCCCCCAGAAGCCTCTTGCTCCTCCACCTGGGGCAGGACACAAGGCCAGGTGCTGGTGCCGCAAGACAGGGCTTCCGGGCATGGAGCAAACCGAAGAGCATGGAAGGATCCCATAGGCAGCGCGCTTTCACCGCCATCCGCGGAGCGTGGGAACAGCCCCAGGGGCCTCAGGGGAGCAGGCAGCCCCCTCTGCGCACAGGCCCTTTCCTCTGAGACCCCCGCTCCGACGGGTCCCAGAGTGGTCACCTTCCTACCTGGTGACATCTCGGTGGGAGCTTTCCTAGGGTGGCCAGTTCCTGAAGCCCAAGAGTGGTCAGGGTGCTGGGACTGCTGGGGCTTCTAGCCACGAGCTTTAAACAGTCATGGAGAAGCTCCTGGAGCCGCCAGCCCTGGGGGTCTCTGCATGCCAGGTGCTAAGTAACCCCCCAAACTGGAAAGCCTCTCTCTCCCTGGCCACGTGGCTCTCATGGAAAATTTTCTCTGGCAGCCCCCATGGGCCGCTTTCGTGTTGAACCCATAGGAGCCCCACAGACATTGGTTGGCCTTGACCTTAGCTCGGGGAGGGGAATGGCCCCCACCCTGCCCTTTGGGCACACCATGCCCTCTCCACTCCAGCTGCCAGTGATGCCAAGCAGGCACACGCCTGCGGCAGGCGGTGGGCGTTGTCTGCCTGCCAAGCACCTGCAGTGAGGTCACTGACCCTGAGGGGACAGGTCGGGACAGCCAGTCATGAGGCCCGGCCACCGGGGGCCACGGGGGCAATCACCGCTGAGGGCGCAGCAGAAAAAGGCGCCGAAACATGGCGGTTGGAGCACGGCGTGTCCTCTGTGAGTGCACGATGGGGCGTCCAGTGCTGACACACTCCCCCGGTGTGCACCCACAGGAGACCCCCAGAGGCAGGCCGCGGGAGGCTGGAAGGAGTTGACCCCCGCAGTGAGTGGACATGTCACAGTGCAGATGTGAAGTCCAGCCTGGCCCTTCTCCTCACGTCTGGAATACTCTGGAAAGCACGTGGTCTGGCGGAGGGACCGAGCTTACGTGTCCGTGAGAGTGGCCGCCAGCTCCGCGCCATCCCCAAAGGGTGTCAGCTCAGGCGGTCGTTTAGATACTGGCTCTGTCAATTCTGGGTTATAATCGTCAAGCCTCACAGCTGTTATTTCACTTATCAGAATGCGTGTGCAGCCCTGCGTGTGTGCGATGAATCAAGCTGAATAGCAAAAGTGCGTTTGCCGTGGCCCCTAAACCATGTCCCACACGTGACTGCAGTGTAAAACCCTAATAACAGGCCACAGAGGTCTCAGCGCCCCCCGCAAGGCCTTGGCAGGATCAAGGGACGCTCTGGGAAAGAGGGGCGCCGGCTCGCCTCCATGC
>PVIY010061088.1:0-11381 GCA_004026745.1 Myrmecophaga tridactyla | reverse complement strand
GTTTTCTGTCTTTCACCATTAAGCAGTATGTTAGCTGTGGGCTTTTAATATATGCCCTATATCATGTCGAAGAAGTTGACTTATCTTTGCATGACTCTCCTCCTAAGTGACAGAAGTTGAAGTCAGAGAAAGAGGAAGAAGTATCACCATGTGACAGGGGCAGAAATTGAGTCACTACCAGAGAATTGCAGACTTCAGAGAGCACACGGCCTGCTAATACCTTGATTTCAGAATCCTAACTTCCAAAAATGTTGTTCAACACAACCAATTGGTGGTAGTTTATTATACAGCAGCCCTGGAAACCTAAGACTTTATGTAACCACCTTAATGCAGTTTTAGAACATTTCTATCACATCAGTGTTCATGTGCCCCTTTGCATTTAGGCTTTGCTCCGATGCCCAGCCTTAGGAAAATACCTATGAGCTTTGTATCTCTCTAAGGACATCTTTTTGGACATTTCACATAAATTAAACCACACATTATATAGTTTTTTTCATCTAACTCCTTTCATGAAGCATATTTTTCAGGTTCATATGTGTTGCAATGTGTATTCATAGTGCCTTCCTGCATATTGCTATATAGGACCCCATGGTATGGATGCACAACATGAAACACTTTGTTTATACATGCACCCATTGATGAATATTTGGACTGGTTCAAGTTTTTCACAAAAAGTGAACTTACAATACCAAAAGAGTAATTTCAACGGATATATGGAAACTATAAGAATCAAACTGGAAAACTGAAAATTTTAAAAAAGAAAATTACTGATAGAAATGAAGTATTATTTCAATAGGCTTGTTGGTAGGCTCAATATATTTGAAGAAAGATTTCAGTAAATGAAGATAGATCAATAGAATTTATCTACAATTGAAAAAAAGGATTCAATATAAAAATAAAATGTACAGACCATCCAAGAGCCAGGGGGCAACAAAAAGGACTAATATATGTACAATTTTAATCTTGAAATGAGGAGACAGAATGGGGCAAACAAAATATTGAAAGAAATATTGGCCAACATATTGCCAAAATTAGTGTTAGACACTGATAAAAAGCCACCTTACTATCAGGTTTTTCCTTCATATGATGAAGTGAGAAGGGCATATTACTTCCACTGTATTCTTTCCTAAAATCCATGACTCCAGTCAAAATTATAAGAAGTTATCATATGAAGCTATATTGAAAGCCATTACATAAAATATCCAATCACTCAATCTTTAAAAGTGTCAAGGTTACAAAAAATAAATACTGAGAAACTAACACATATTGGGGACATTAAAGGGATATGGCAACTAAATGCAATGTTGTATTTTGTATCAGATCTCTGCAGAGTAAGAGACATTAACGAAAAGATATTGAAATGTAAATAACATCTGTTGGTTAGTTAATAGCATTGCACCAATGTTAATTTCTTGATTTTGATAAATGTACCATTTTATTAACGATTGCTTTAGGGGAAGTTGGGTGAATGGTGTAATGGATCATTTTTTACTCTCTTTGTAACTATTTTTTACATTTAAAATGGTTCCAAAATAAAAAAGTTTTAAAAAAAAAGAAACAGTAAAAAAAAAACAGCTTGGATACAAAAAATATATAATCATGTAGAAGCAGAAGTAGAACATCCATATTTTAATATATTTCTATAATAATGTCTGCTATTTATAAAAGGTAACTCATTTTGAATTGAAAGTTTTTCTTTGCATTCTCATAAAAGAAAAGCAAGACCCTTTCCATGTATTTCTTCAGACTACTTGAAGTTGAAATATTAAAAGTAGGAAGATATTTTGACAGTCTCTATTCCAATCTTTTCTAATGATTTCAATAACAGAAGTATTGTTTGATAATATTTATAAAGATGCATTCACATATATCCATTTATTTAATACTAAAAGATTATATCATTGTTGCTTTCAATTTAGTATTCATGCTAGCATTTTAAGAAAATATGAATTTAAGAAAATACATTTTCTAAGAAAGATCATAATAAATTATGGTCTTTATTTGAAAACTTGTTCAAATGTAGGAAAGACAGCTCCAAAGTTAGGATCCAAAGTCAGATGGGTGGATTTTCACATGAACTGAATAAAAAATATATAAATTGATTAGAGTTGAAAATATATATTATATCATAGTATATTTAATATTATTCATTTTATTAAATAAATATTATTATTATATTGCCATAAATAATTAATAATCAAATGTAATCATGTAATTTCATTACATATAGATTTGACCTCAAAGAATATTACAAAAATATGTTAATATAATGAAAAATTCATTGAGTAGAGCGAGACATTATAAATCAGTTAAATAAAACTCTCTTGTCTGGAACACTTAATGGAAATATGATTCCATGATAATATATGTATGAAACAAAATAGTGCATTAATTCATATTTTAATTTTATTTAGTAATAAGGATACTTAATATACTAAGAGAACATCCAGTTTTACCTTATTATAGTTATCAATATTATTTTTGTTCTTGTACACATAAAATATTCTTAAATATTTGCCACTGTACTATAGATTCTACCTTTTGAACATCTCTCAAAATATTCTTTCTGCTTTTACTTGGTGCCATACCTTACAGATTGTGATAATCTTTTTTCCAACAAAATACAGCTGGATGAATATGAAGCAGTGGATATGTGGGATATTTGGAGAAATGCATCTTTATGTAGACTGTAAGTATGGGGTGCATTTCTCTGAAAATTCATCACATCCACTGATTTATATTCACCCTCTCAGCTTTTGTTGAAATTAAATCATTGCAGTAAGCAGAAAAGTAGTAACATAAGTTTTAAGAAGTAGGAGTGTTGTCTTTGTACTTTCTTCATATCAAAGATATGAGCTATTTCTTTTCTTTCTAAATCTGAAAACCAGAATGTAATTTTCTATCCAATATTTTCCACTATCCACTACCTTAAGACTTTTCTTAAATCACACTTTTTTAAGTAAGCATCATTAGCTCATTAACTTTTTCGGAGATTATAGGCACCCACTGGTTCTACAATGTTTCTTGTATTGCTTTCTTCTGTTTTATTATTGTTATTATAATTGTCCTGTGGTCTTATTATTATTATTAACATTATAATAGTTCAAAACATATTTATGTCAGGCAGTACACTGGTGGCTCACAGGCAGAATTCTCGCCTGTTGTGCCGGAGACACTGATAAGATTTCCGGAGCCTGCCCATGTCAAAAAAAAAAAAGATAAAACATATTTATGTCATGAAATGAAAATATGATGCAACACACAAAGTAGCTGCTAAAGAACATATAACCCGAAATGTGCAGTACAAGTTATTAGAAGGCAAAGTATATGTGTACATTATTGGTTGTCCTCACATATGCTATGAGTAAAAAGTTCAATCAATCAAGCAAGAAAAAAAAATGTTGCATACCATTGCAGTAGATTGGTAAAATATAAAATAATACTAACATTGTTTAGAGCTGATCATTTTTGTGCATATCTAAAATTCTCTTTTAACTCAACACTCAATATTCTGGAATTTCCTTCATCAGGACCATGCATTCCAAAGACACATGATAAAAAAGTAAAATAAAAAGATTTCCAGTTTTAGCTCCAATATATAAAGACTTTAGAATTCATTACTCCCATCCTTACAACTGCAAACAACTGAACAAACTGAAAATCAGTAATTTTTTTCACTCATAAGAGAACTGAGGTTGCAAGGCAAATTACCACACAAATCTGGAGAGACAGATAAATCCAGAGGGAAAGCCCAGATGTTCTTACCTTGAACAAGTCACTGGAGCCATAAACTGTTAAGAACACTTAACAGTTTTCGTCAATTTTGGCGACTTGCTGGTGACTAAGTGTGGACTATTTTGAGAATGAGAAAATACTGGATGCCACAGTCTGAGGGGGGTTCTTACCTCCAAGAACTCCACCAGATTCTCATGGAGGAGAGCCAAGAATGATCTCTTCATGGTTCTGGCAATGGAGGGAAACAAAAACTGTAAAATATGCCCATTGTTTTCTCCATAACAAAGGGTTTAAGATTTTACCAGAGCTTCTGTCAGCTGTTGGAACAGATATACCCCTGGTCACTTGAGCCCGCTCTAGCTTTCCTCTTCACCTAAAATAATGGAAAAACCTATGAAATATCTGTGAAGTTCATAGGTCAGAGGTCCACTAAAAGACTGAAATTTAATCATAAGATAATAGAACATTTCATTGCCCAAAAATCTAACCACCGCCAAAACAGGGCTCCGGTTGAAACTGTAAAACACAGACAAACTGTATCTGAGGAAGACTTATTAGGAAAGCTCAAAATTCAGCAGGAAAGACAAAAACAAGGACACTAGAAGAATGTGAAGCATTGACACCTATAGCTATAACAAACATTAAACACAGTCCAGCCATAACCAGATATAAGTTAAACCTCTCTCAAAAGACCTATTTACCCCAGGTTCTATTATCCAAAGCATGTTTAGCTTTCAAGAGGAAATAACAAGGCATACTAAAGGGCATGCGAAACCTAGTCTGAAGAGAAAAAAGAAAAAAAAAAGCATCAACAACAGACTTAGTGATTGTTAGATTTTGGTATTATTAGATAGGGAATTTAAAATAGCTATTATTAATATGTTAGGGGCTCTAAAGGAAAATGTAAGTAGCATGCAGGAACAAATGGGTAATGTATTCAGTGTGAAGCTTTAAGAAGAATTAAAAGGAAAAACTAGAAACTTAAAGAAAAATGAACAGCAATAAAGAATGCTTTTGATGGCCTCTTTAGTACACTGGACACAACTGAGGAGAGAATCAGTGAGCTTGAAGATATATAGGAAGAAAATTCCCAAACTGAAATGCAAAGGAAAAAGAGAATGAAAGGAACTGATTAGAATGACCAAGAATTTGGGACAATTTCAAAAGAAATAATATACACATAAATGTTATAATAGAAACAGAAGAAATATTCAAAGTAATAATGGTCTAGAACTTTCCAAAATGAAAGGCAGACATCAAGTAACATATCTAGAAAGTTTAGAGTATGTCAACTGGGATAAATAACAGCAATAAAAAATCTGCACTTGCCATTTGTGTTAATTTTATAGAGCTGCCAAAACAAATTACCACAAACTATGTGGCCAAAAAGAACAGAAATTTCTTGTCTCAGTTTAGGAAGCCAGAAATTGAAATCAGCATGTGGCAGGGATGATTTCTTTTAGAGGATCTGAGGGAAGCACTGTTCCATGCCTCTCTGCTAGCTTCTGGTGGTTGCCAGCAATCCTTGACATTCCTTGGCTTGTACTTGTTTTATCGCAATCTCTGTCTCTGTTGTTATGTGGCCTCCTTCCTTCTGTGTCGCTCTTTATGACTTTACGTGGCCTCTTAGAAGGATGCCAATCATTGTATTTAGTGCCCATCCTAACGTAGTTTGGCCTCCTCTTAACTAATTATATCTGTAAAGATTCCTATTTCCAAATAAGGTCATATTCTGAGGTTCCAGTGATACACAAATTTTGGGATACACTATTCAACCGAATACAGCATATCATACTCAAATTGTAGAAAATCAAAGACAAGGAGAAAATCTTGAAAGAAGCCTGAGAGACGTGTAATTAAGGTCCAAAGGTCTTAGGTAAAGGGAACGTCAATAAAAAAGAAAAATTATTGGCAAACTTGAAGAAAGCCAAAGCAATCCCCAAGAAAAAAATGTCAGCAAAATCTAGAAATAGATGTATGTGAGTTGTCCCAGTTCCATTTTGCTCAATAACAGATCAATAACAGATCAAGGAACTGACTGTTATTGTAATGTTATTCTCTCCAATGTGAGGAATCAAAAGATCAGAGTCATCCCCAGTACTCAGATAGGCTTCTTATTGTTGTTTTTTCATGAGTCCATGTATAAAGTAAAAAAAATTGGGCGGGCCACGGTGGCTCAGCAGGTAAGAACGCTTGCCTGCTGTGCCCGCGGACCCGGGTTCGATTCCTGGTGCCTGCCCATGTTAAAAAAAAAAAAAAAAAAAAAAAAAATTGGCACACTTTTCAATATCCTATCCTCAAAAAAAAAAAACAACACTCTGCAGTTCACTTATTTATTTATTTATTTTTACATGGGCAGGCACCGGGAAGCGAACCCGGGTTCTTTGGCATGGCAGGCAAGCTCTCTTGCCTGCTGAGCCACCGTGGCCCACCCTGCAGTTCACTTATTTGATATAGTTGATCAAATAATACTCTAAGACCTTATTCTATATCACCTGGTCTCTACACATAAAAGCTTTCATATACACTGTGTGTAGGAAGAGGCATGGTGGTCTATACCTGGCAACCTATTTTGAACTCTATATTCAAGCGGATGTATATTTACATTAACAGTACTTTAATGCACTGTGATAGCACAGGTATCACAAGTACATTATCTAACTGACTTCACTAAGAATAATATGGCTATTAAATTGTAGTGTTGAGAGCTATGATTTTCTGGCATCTCTTGTACTCAATTGAGAACATTTTGTGATATAATTCATCTTTTGCAGGATTATTAATTTTGTCTCTAAACCTTCTATCTTTACTCTCTTTTTTTGACAATATTTTTAATCTTCTACACAAATTTCTTCTAGGGTCCCATTCATCATTTCTGGTTCTTGGTATCTATGATGCATTCATCTTATTGAGTAGTCTTTATTGACCAAGCTGCAGTTCACATAATTCTTCTATGTTATCCTGAGGAGAAATTGAAGGGAATGGAAAATTTGAATTATCTTCAGAAAATGTTTGTAAAATTACACATTCCACTTAATTCCAATTCCGTTGGAATGTAAACTCGGTAAGCAGCTATGAGGGCTACAATATTATTCTCACACTAATTGTAAAACTACAAGGATATAAATCACTTAAGTAAATGTTGCAGGGCTTAAAGAATTGTCTTACTTGCAAAAGGATTCATATCAATAAGTTTGAGGACCAAGCACTAAAGAATCTTCTAGTGAAATACTAACAGTAGATTTGAAGATCAAATACTACCACAGATTTTTCTTTTAAAAGTATAAATGTGTGTATGTGTGTATAAATATACATTCAAAATATTTCTAAGTTTAATTTATTTCAATAAGTTGTTGATATACTTTTTTCAGTGGCTTACACAATTTAAAGAGATCAGAATTATATCATCTGTGAAAAGTTAAAGGTTAAGGCAGTGCGAGGGTATTCAGTGGTAGAATTCTCACCAGCCCTGCTGGAAACCCAGTTGGTTCCCAGCCCATGCACTTCCCAAAAAACAAACAGACCAACAACCAAAAAATTCAATAAATGGTGCTGCAATAATGGGGTACTCACATGGGAAAATATGAAAAGTGACCCCTCCATACAGCATACACACACACACACAAAAAGAGTATAAGAAAAAAAGAAGTTAAAGTTATAAGAAACAATAAGGAACTTTTTAAATATGGGATGATGTCTTTGGACGTTTCCTAAATATCTTCCAGTGTTAATATCCTGGATACGTATGATGCACTGGGGAATTCATTTTTAGAAAGGGTACTTTCCTGGAAAATAGCCATTTTATATGTTTTCAAATTAATTTTATAGAATCTTTCCAATTATTCTTACATAATTATTTGTCAGATCAGTTATTTCCTACAAATTTGTGATTTCTTTTTCTTCCCATTATCTTATGTATTTTGACAATTAGCCATTTTTAGATAAATGAATAAAGCATTAAATAAATGAATTGATTTATGAATGTGGTGGCTAAATATGAACATCTGAAAGACAATGTATAATTTACTTCATATCCACTATCAATTTTTGTTAAATATCCTATAATACATTATTAAATTGAATGAGACTTTCAAAGTCTTTGTCTTTTCTCTATATACAAATACTAGATTACATGGACTCACTAAACTTACCCACCCTCTAACCTAATATGTATAAATCTTAATCTAAGACTAGAAGTCACTAATAAAAACATTTAGGGAATATGCTGAGAATAATTGTTTTAAAATAAAAATAGTTTAAAATTTTGCAAAATGTGGGCACTAATGTTTCACATAACATATAAGACCTCTGTTTTATAGGTATTTTATACTAAGTGAAAAATGGCAGTTATGCATTAGCTAGGTATTCTAATTAGATACTAATTATAGCTCTAATAAGATTGTAAAATCCTTTTCTCCTTTTTAACTTTTTTTTTTGAAAGTGAATAAAACAGGAAAGCAATATGTGTTTAACAAGTTTAAAATGTTCGGGTAGAAGCAGAGACACAGAGAAACAGAGAAAAGAAATCTGAATCCTTTGGCCTAAAAGTACCCGTGTGACTGGAGCAGGGATCAGCAAACATTTCATGGAAAGGGACAGATGGTAAATATTTTCAGCTTTGGGGCTGATATTGATTCTGTTAAACTCTTCCACATAATGTAAAAATAGCCACAGTCAAGACAGTATACAAATAGGCCTGGCTTTGTTCCAACAAAACTTTATTTATGGTTTTGTTAGTATTCTTTTGATCTTTCTTCAAACTTTAAAAATGTAAAGTTTATTGTAAGCTCAAGGACCCTATAAAAACCGGCTGCTGGCCAGATCGGGCTTGTGGGCTCTATTTTGCCAACTCCTGATCTAGAAACTGAACATTTCTACTTTTCTGACAATAGACTCGCAGTCCTCAGGGAAGTCACTAACTTCTCCTCTGTGCTCTTCTTTTATGGAAGTTTATTATTATGTTGAAGAACACAAACACAACAGTCTAATTTCCACTGAGCCAGTGCAGCTGCAAATCAATAAGTAGGATTTCTGCTCAACTTTTATTAAATTTAAAAGTAATTGCTTCAAATATTTTGAGAACATTCAGTTTTGATATTTGAGAACATTCACAGTTTTGATATTAAAGTTAGCGTTTAAAATTTAGAAATCAAGAACTCTGCTAACTGCATTTGTAGATTGTTTCCTTGTTGCCTTAATTTTAAATTGGTATACAAAATTTACTGTGCAAATACAGGTTTTACAATGATGATTTCGATACTTTAATATGCCTATGGTTAAGCTAACTAAGATATCCATTTTTGGTGGTTCTAAGTGTATTGTTTATTTTTTTAAATAAAAATATTTTTTAAAAGACAAAAAATAAAACAAAAGAGCTCAAAAATATTGATTTTAAATAATTTAAACCATTTTCTTAACTACATTTTGAAATTTTGAAAATTTAAAAAGTTTTATCTATTCATTTGTACTAACTTAAGATTTTCCTATAATTGGGTTTTATTTAAAACAGAAACACAGTCCAGATCATTCAAAACTAACCACCTTCTCAGTCCTCTTCAAATGGATAATTGTGGTTTTAGATTTTGTGCGCATATTGATGATTATCATTTATAAGAATGATAGTTTTAATAACGATAATACTTCATATACAACTTTACTACTTATTTTTATGTTTGCATCCCCCTGTAGTTCCCCTTGATAAACATTTATATGGTATGGTTATAGAGATGAGTGGTTATTTCAACTAATGACTGTTTCCCTTACTTGACTGTATGATCTGTGTAAAAAGTATTGCTGACTGGTATAGCAGAGTTATTTGCACATACTAGATAGTTTCCTCTTTTGAGAGGACACTTCATCCTATTTTATGCAAATACAACCTTGTATCAATGTACAGCTGGGTTGTATATAGCATCGTTTACTGATAGGCAATTGGTATGTTTCAATGATGTTATCACAAATAATGGAGTAAGGGATATCGTGGTAAAATATAGTCCTTCTGAAAGGGGAATTATGGATCAAAAGGTAGACAAATTTATAATAATCTCATTACCAGGCTTTTCTTGATGTTATTTTGATAATACAGGAATAGTTTCTCAATAACAGCTAACATACCAAGTGATTCCCATTATGTACCTGTCTGCCTTCTCTCTGCAGCCTTGAATTTGAAAGGATAGATACAATAGAAAACTACTGGTAATCATTTTTATAGTTTTAGAGGATTATACAAATTTGTGTAAAATAATTGGAATAAAATTGCTAAATCCAAACAAAATATTATTTGAAAATAAACTCAACTTCATGATGCAGCATTGTTTCTCTGAAATAAAAGCTCAAAATTCAATTATGGAAGAGAATATCTAACAGGCTTCTGGCAGAGGCCTTTGACAGATGGCTCTTTGTGAAAACACCTTGGTTGTTTCAGGTTGAAATATTTCTTGACCAGCGTTAAATAAAATCACAATGATAACAATGAGATATGAGTCATAGCTAGAGATTCTAGATTCAAAGCGAGGTGGGTATTTTCTGATTGAAAAATATAACCAAAATGCCTTTTCCCATTCAAAGGCAGTTAAACCAAAAATATTCAAACTGCTGACTAAAGGCATGTAAGAGACTGACTTGTCTCCATGTATGGTCTTTCCACAGAAGACCTGTGAATGATGTAGTTTTACCTGTGGGTTTTCAATTTTCCTTAGATAGGTCCAGAAAATCTTTCTTTATCCTTGGTCTATATATCTATCTTCTGGTCTTCTATATTTAGAAACATGCACCAGAAACATAGTCCTAGCTATAACACAAGCACAATGATAGATATTTGAGTTAAGTGAAATTAGATTGTATACCACATTGTCAGAATTACATTTTATTAATATTAAAATGTACCTTTCTAAATGAAACTTGCATAGCAAGTAAAAGCATTTGAAGAAAATGCAATATTCTGAGTATAAAGTGGGAAAAAAATATTTCACTTGATTTAGACCTAAATGAAAATGTACAGAAATACTGCAAATATTAAGTAAGCTGTACATATAATAGAACTTCAAGGAACTTAATGTAACAAGTCATTTCTGGTTAATAAACCTTACTTATCTATAGTTAAGTCTGTGTTATATTCTGTAATGGAGCATTCATAATTTGGTTGAAGCCATTAATACACCCAGCTCATATTAAAATGTGTGCACAATGACTCAAAAAGCTTATTGTACTGTGTGCTGATTGTTCATCTAATAGTTATGAACAATCAAATATATTTCATTTTATTCATAACTCAATGTGAATTTCTTAAAATTTCAGCATAATATTATATAGATTTGGGATTTATATTTCAAAAATTGTTATTAATTTGTTGTCATAGTTACATATATTTAGGCTACTTTCAGAGAATTAAAATAATATAAAACATTAATTACTATAAAATATGAAATTTATTTGCTTAATTTTTATTCACAAATGATAGGATTGGGGTTATATTGCATGGTAAAATATATCCGGTGACTCTAAAATGTAGACATTTGTTTGGAAACTTAAAAGTGGATATTTATTTGCATTAGGTGACATTAATGAGTAATAATTGAACTTTAAGGCAAAAAGAAATCCCATTATATGAGAAGTTTTTAATATATTTTTAAGACCAATTTATATAA
>PVIY010061087.1:0-11369 GCA_004026745.1 Myrmecophaga tridactyla | reverse complement strand
TGATGGATACTTTGGTTGCTTCCACCTTTTGGCTATTGTGAATAATGCTGTGATGCACGTTATTGTACAAATAATCTGTTTGAGCTCCTGCTTTCAATTCTTTGGGGTATATACCTAGAAATGGAATTGCCAGGTCATATAATAATTCTATGTTTAACTTTCTGAGGAACTGCCAAATGTTTCTACAATGGCTGCACCATTTCATATTCCCAACAACAGTGTGCAAGTGCTCCTTTTGTCCGCATCCTAGCCAAAATGTGTTATTTTCATTTTTTCCTTAAATAATAGCCATCCCTGTTGGTATGAAGTAGCATTTCCTTGTAGTTTTAATTTACATTTCTCTAATGGCTATGGATATTGAGCATCTTTTCATGTGCTTGTTGGCCATTCAGTGTCATCTTTGGAGAAATATTTGTGAAATCCTTGGTCAGTTTTTCAATTGGGTTGTCTTTTTATTAAATTTTAGAAGTTCTTTATGTATTCTGGATATTCAACCCTTATCACATATATGGTTTCCACGTTTTCTCCCATTCTATATGTTGTTGTGTAAGGGTT
This sequence comes from Myrmecophaga tridactyla, assembly GCA_004026745.1. NCBI lineage: Eukaryota > Metazoa > Chordata > Mammalia > Pilosa > Myrmecophagidae > Myrmecophaga > Myrmecophaga tridactyla. The sequence goes on along the minus strand of PVIY010061087.1, from coordinate 10,814 downwards.
CTCTAGAGAAACAGAACCAATAGGAGATATCAGTAAATAAGAAATTTATAAAGGTGTCTCACGCAACCATGAGAATGGAAGACCCCAAAATCTGTAGGGCTGGTTGTGAAGCTGGCAGATCCAATGAAAGGTCTGGAGGAGCTCCACAGAAGAGGCTTGCTGGCTAAAGAAGCAGTGAAAGAATGTTTCTCCTTCCTTAAAAACCTTCAGCTGACTAGATTATCTTGTTCTGAGAGACATGCCTAGTAGATCGCAGATATAGTCAGCCACAGATGCAGTCAGCTGACTGATGATTTAATACACCAGCCTTCGCTTTGTCATCTAGTCATGAAATATCCTTGTAGCAATGGTTGTGCCAGTGCTTGCCTGACCAGACAACTGGGCATGATCATTTGGCAAGTTGACACTAGAACCTAACCATCACATTTGTCTTTGTACATTTTTACTAATGTCCTTTGAATCACAAAGTTTTTAATTTTAGTGAAGTCCATTTATCAATTTGTTTCTTTCGTTGCTTATGCTTTACTGTAAAATCCAAAAATCCATTGCCTACTATAAGGTCCTGGAGATACTTCCCTGTGTTTTCTTTTAAGAGTTTTGTAGTATTAGTTCTTATATTTAGGTCTTTGATCTATTTTGATTTAATTTTTGTATATGGTGAAGGAGCGGGATTCACATTTATTGTTTTGCATTTGTATTTCCAGTTTTCTCTGTACCATTTATTGAAGAGACTTCTTTCTTCAATGAATGGACTTGACACACTTGTATAAAATCAACTGGGCCTATCTGTAGTGATTTAACTCTGTACTCTCAATTCTGTTCTATTGGTTTATATGTCTATCCTTAGGCAGTGCCACACTGTTGTTGTTTTTGTTGTTGTTTGTTTTTCTAGTTTCTTGTTCTGTTTTATACACAAAGAGCTAGCATTGTCTCCTTAGTCAGGTAGATGTCTTGGAAGATCAAGGAAGGTCACTTGGTCAAACTTGATGAAGACTATATCCTTCGCATACTGATGGAAAACATTGGCAGCACATATTGAGGCTGTGTTTTTTTAGATCAGACCACGCTGATTTGAGCAGACATGGCAAGAGCGGGAACTCTGGCTAAATTTTTGTGATGTCTCCAGTAGAGCTGCTGGTGACCCATCTTGCTTTCAGGGAAGCAGTGAGGAAAGGGACAAAAAAAAAAAAAAAAAAAAAAAAGGCCACATTGTTTTAATTACTATAGTTGTGTAGTAAGTTTTGAAATCAGAAAATGTGAGTCTTCCAACTTTGTCCTTATTTTTCAGGGTGGTTTTGACTTTTCAGGGCTCCTGCAATTCCATATGTATTTGAGGATCCAGCTTTCCACTTCTGCAAAAAAGGCTGCTAGAAATTTTGATAAGGATTATATTGAATTTGTAGATAATTTTAGGCAATATTGACAACAACGCTGTTTTTCAATCCATGAATATGAGATGTCTTTACATTTATTTAGGTCTTTTTAAATTACTTTTCCAGTGTTTTGTAGTTTTCAGTGTACAAGTCTTTCATCTCTTTGCTTAAATTTATTACAAGATTTTTTTTTTAGGTGCTTTAGTAAATGGAATTGTTTTCTTGATTTCCTGTCAGATTGTTCATTACCAGTGTATAGGAAATCAACTGATTTATGCATGTTTATCTTCTATTCTGCAACTCTGTTGAATTCATTTATTAGTTCTAGTAGCTTTCTTGAGGATTCTTTGGGATTTTCTATATATAGGGTCATTTAATCAGTTAATGGGGTAATTTGACTTCTTCCTTTCCAAGTTAGATGCCTTTTATTTCTTTCTCTTTGCATGATTGCTCTGTTACAACTCTAGTACAGTGCTAAATAACAGTGGTGATGGTGGGACAGTTTAATTTTAAACACAGGTTGACCCTTAGGAGAGTTTTTTTTCTTTTCTTTTTTTTCGCATAGGCAGGCACTGACAAACGAACCCGGGTCTCCAGCATGGCAGGCAAGAATTCTGCCACTGAGCCACCATCACACCACCTGACACAGGTTGACTCTTAAGAATGTTTTAGTAATAGAAATTCCCTTATATGAATACCTTGTTCACTAGTGAAAATTGTACCCTCTACAAGTTTTTCCTTTATGTATCTGACATGGGTACAGATAACAAAGTGGGATTGTCTTCATGGAAGTTGTTTGTGAAGGTGGCTCTAACATTTAGACAAAACTCTGTGTATGTGTGTTTCTGTCTATATTTTGAGTGTTGGATGTCTGATGTACATATGAACAAATACACTTTATATTCATGTAACAGGAGAAAAAGAGGGACACTATATATTTATGAAAGAGGCAATCTGCAAGCAGAAATAACAATCATAAATATTTATGCACCTAACCAGGATCCCCAAAATAGATTAGGCAAACACTGGCAAAATTGAATGGAGAAATATTTTGTCTCTGAAATAATAATTGGAAATTTATTATACCACTGTCATCAACAGATAGAACATCTGGACAGCGGATCAAGAAGGAAAAAGAAAACTTGAATACAATAATAAATGAACTAGATTAACAGACGTATACAGAACACGGCACCCCAAAACAGCAGGATATACATTCATTCAAGTATTTATGGATACTTTTTCAGGATACACCACATGTTGGATCATTAAACAGGTCTGAATAAATTTTAAAAGACTGAAGTTATACAAAGCACTTTCTGTGATCATAATGGAATGAAGCTGAAAATCAATAGCAAGCAGAGAACTGGAAAATTCACAAATAAGGAGCTTACACACACACACTCTTAAACAATCAGTGGGTCAAAGGAGAAATTACCAGAGAAATCAATAAAAGTCTCAGGATAAATGAGAACAAGAACACAACAAATCAAAACTTCTGGGATGCAGCGTAGGCGGTGATGAGAGGGAAGTTAATAGCCCTCAAAACTTACATTAACAAAGAAGGATTTAAAATTGAAGACCTAACTACACACCTGGAGGAACTAGAAAAAGAACAGCAAACTAATCCCAAAGCAAGCAGAGGGAAAGAAATAACCAAGATTTGAGCAGAAATAAATGATACTGAGAATTAAAACAAAACAAAACAAAAAACAGAATCAACAAAACCAAAAGTTGGTTCTTTGAGAAGATTAATAAAATTGACGAACCCTTGCCTAGACTGACAAAGAAGCAAAGAAGAACAAAGAAATAAAATCAGAAATGAGAGAGTTACATTACTACTGACCCCATGGAAATAAAAAGGATCATAAGATATGCTAACAAATTAGACAACTTAGATGAAATGAACAAATTCCTAGAAACACATGAACAGTATAAGCTGACTCTAGAAGAATTAGAAACTCTCAACAAATTGCAAGTAAAGAGATAGAATCAGCCAACAAAAATCTTCAAGAAAGGAAAGCCTAGGGCCAGATGGCTTCACAGGTGAATTTTACCAGTCATTCCAAGAATAATTAAGACCAATCTTGCTCAGCCTCTTCCAAACAATTGAAGAAAAGACAACACTACTTAACTCATTCTATGAAGCCAGCATTACCCTAATACTAATACCCAAGCCAGGCAAAGACGCTACAAGAAAAAAAATTACAGACCAGTTTTTCTAATGAATATAGTTGCAAAAGTCCTCAATGAAATACTTGCAAATTGAATCAGACAGCACATTAAAAGGATTTTATACATGATCTAGTGGTTTTTATTCCAGTTATACAAAGGTGGCTCAAGAGAAGAAAATCAATTAAGGCAATACACCACATTGCAAATTGAAAGGGAAAAAATATGTAATCATGTCAATACATGTGGAAAAGGCATTTGATAAAATTCAGCATCCTTTCTTGATAAAAGCACTTTGAAAGATAGGAATAGAAGGAAACTTTCTCAAGATGATAAAAGACATGAAAAAATGCACAGCTAACATTGTACTCAATGGGGAAAGACTGAACACCTTCCCTCTAGAGACCAAGACAAGGACGCCTATTGTCAGCAGTGTTATTCAACATTGTAGTAGAAGTTCTAGCCAGAGCAATTAAGCAAGAAAAAGAAATAAAAGGCATTCAAAGGAAAGGAAGAAATAAAACTTTCACTATTTGCAGATAACATGATCCCTTATTTAGAAAGTTCTGAAAAATCTGCAGCAAATCTACTAGAGCCAATAAACTAATTCAACAAAGTTGTGGGATGCAGATCAACACACAAAAATCAGTGGTGTTTCTGTACCTTAGTAAGGAGCAGTTTGGGGAGGAAATCAAGAAAAAAATTCCATTCACAATAGTAACTAAAAATTAAATATTTAGTAATAAATTTAACCAAGGGTGTAAAGGACCTATACACAGAGCTCTACCAAGGATTGCTGAAAGAAATCAAAGAAGACCTAAAGAAATGGAAGGACATTCTGTGTTTATGGATTAGAAGGCTAAATATCATTAAGATGTCAAATCTACCCAAACTGATCTACAGATACAACTGAATCCTAGTTAAAATTCCAATAGCCTACTTTGTAGAAATGGAAAAGCAATTATCAAATTTATTTTGAAGGGTAGGGGTCCCATAATATCCAAAAACATCTTGAGAAAGAAGAATGAAGTTGGAGGACTCACACTTCCTGACTTTAAAGTGTATTATAAAGCTACAGAGGCTAAAACACCATTGGCCAATGGAATTGAATTGAGAGTTCAGAAACAGACCCACAGATCTTTGGTCAATTGATTTAAAAAAAAATTTTTTTTTTGGTCAATTGATTTTTGATGAGGTGGCCAAGTCCCCTCAACTGGGCTAGGGCAGTCTTTTCAACAAATGGTGTTGGGAGAACTGGATATCCATGTTCAACACAATGAAAGAGGACCCCTATCTCATACCTTATAGATAAATTAATTCAAAAATAGATAAACGACCTAAATATAAGAGTCAGGGCCATAAAACTTCTTCTCCTAGAAGAAAATGTAGGGATACATCTGCAAGATCTTGTGGTAGACAGTGTTTCTTAGGCTTTACACCGAAAGCACAAAGTAAATAGATAAATCAGAACTCATCTGAGTTAAATACTTTTGTTCTTCAAAAGACTGTCAAGAACGTGAAAAGACAGCCTACACAATGGTAAAAATATTTGGAAACTACATATCTTATAAGAGTTTAATGTCCAGAATATGTAAGTAGATCCTACAACTCAATGGTAAAAAGACAACCCAATTAAAAAATGTGCAGAAGACAGGTATAGAAATTTGTGCCAGTTTGAATTTCTTGTGTACCTCAGAAAAGCTATGTCCTTTAGTCCTCATTCAATTTTGGTGGGTGGGATCTTTCTGATTGTTTCTATGGAGATGTGACCCACCCATTTGTGGGTGGTAACTTTTGATCAGATGGTTTCCATGGAGATGTATCTCCACCCATTCAAGGTTAGGTTGTTTACTGGAGTCCTGTAAGAGGGAACCATTTTGTGTACAAATTAAAAAATGTTTTTGTAGGAGAAAGAACAAAGAAAATCAGTATTGCAGGGTGTTGAAAATAGATGGTATATGGGAAAAAGTACTCTCGATGTAAGTTAGGGTCTGTAATCAACAGTAATATTGTAATATGCTTCCAATGAATGTAACAGAGGCATTATGCCAAAACTAAATGTCAACAGGTGAGGGCTTTGGGAAAGAGGTATGGATTCTTTGTGGAAGAAAAGGAAATGTCTTCAGATAGAGAATGGCGGTGAAGGCATGTCTCTACACTTAGGCTGGTCTATATGATGTGTGAATAAAACTATTTAAAAAGGTCAGAGAGAAACAAGTGCTAGAGAAAATGCAGAGAAAGAGATGCACCTATTTACTGTCAATAGGGAAATGAGAGGTGCAGCCCCTTGGAGAGCAGTGTGGTGTTTCTACAGGAGGCTAGGGATGGGTTTGCCATATGACCCTGAAACCCTGTTGCTCAGTATATACCTGGAGGAACTAAGTGTGGAAAGTGAATGGACATTTGCACACTGGTGTTTCTGCTGCAGTGATCATGATCCCCAATGGATGGAGATGGCCTAAGGATGCAATGACTGAGGAATGGAAGGGGGAACTATGGTGTATACATACAATGGACTACTGAGCTTCCACAAGAAGGAATGAAGTTGTGAAACATGCAACTAGATGAATGAACCTTAAGAACTATGTGTTGAATGAAATGTCAGGAACAAAAAGATAAATATTACCATACCTCAGCTATATATGGACTACCTATAATATAAAAATTTGGTGAACTGAAGTTGAACGCATGGGTTATGAGGTTGGGTCTTATTGTAAAGGTTCCTAGATTTAAGCTCTTTCAGCAGTCACAAATATTCAGGAGGTGTAATTGTCAATTCTAAATTCTGAGATACTGAGCTGTTTGTATATGACATGGTCTTTCCCAGAAACTTCGGGTATTTATGTGACACCTGAGACTCAGAGTCAGAGCTCTAAGCTATGAAAGTCAGCAGTACCCCACACAGGAACTGTTTCAAAAGCTGAAAAAGTGATCAGACATCGAGTAGAGATCTGAATGAAGCTGATCTAGATAGGCCTAAGGTATATAAGAAAACTGGGTAAAGGGTAATATCGTCCATATCTTAAAACTTCTAACTTCTGTGTGAGACTAAAGGGAGAGATGTTTATTTGGTGCAAAATTTATATTTTGGATGGTGCATTTCCTAATTTAACTTGTATGTTCAGTTAAGTTGAACACCATAAGGACAGGGAATCTTGAATAGGCCATGAGATTTTATTAGTTTGTCCAGTTAGTGTGATGCCCCGATACATCCCAGAGTGATTTGGACAGTGGATAAAGAAGTATTTGCAGGGTCTCCTAGGGGAATGGGGAGAAAGGGGGAAAATTCAACTTCCCCATTTGGAGAATTTCTTTCTGATACTCTCACAAGCAGTGCAGACAACCAAATCAATAGGCTAAGCCCCCGATCTTGGGGTTTGTCCCAATGAAATGTATCCCTGCAAAGGATAGGCTAAGCCTATTTAAAATTAGGCCTAAGAGTCACCCCCAGAGAACCTCTTTTCTTGCTCAGATGTGGCCTCTCTCTCTTAGCTGACACAGCGAAAGAACCTACTGCCCTACCCTCCTACATGGGACATGACTCCCAGGGGTGTGAATCTCTTTGGCAATGTGGGACAGAAAGTCTAGAATGAGCTGGGGCCCAGCATTCAAGGGATTGAGAACAACTTCTTAACCAAAAGAGGGAAGAGAGAAATGAGAAAAAATAAAGTGTCAGTGGCTGAGAGATTTCAAACAGAGTTGAGAGGTTAAACTGGAGGCTATTCTTATGCATTATATAGATATCTGTTTTCAGTCTATGGTGTATTGGAGTGACTGGAGGGAAGCACAGTACAAAACTGTGCTCCAGTAGCTTTGTTTCTTGAAGATGAATGTATGAAGATATAATGTTTACAATGTGGCTGTGTGATTGTGAAAACCTTGTGTCTAATGTTTCCTTTATCTAGGGTATGAACAGAGGAGTAAAAAATATAGATAAAAAAATAAACAATAGGGGGAGCAAAGGTTAAAATATATTGGGTAGATGGAAATACTAGTGGTTAATGAGAGGTAGGGGTAAGGGGTATGGTATGTATGAGTTTTTTCTTTATTCTTTTTATTTCCTTTTCTGCAGTGATGCAAATGTTCTAAAAAGATGATCATGGTGATGGATATACAAACTATGTGATGATCTTGTGAGCCATTGATTGTACATCATGTATGGAATGTTTGTATGTTATAAATGTTTGTGTTTATATGTTGTTTTGTCAATAAAATATTTTAAATAATAATAATAATAATAATAATTAAAAGGGAACCATTTTGGAAAAAGCTTTAAAGCCACCAGCACTGACAGAGCCAACAGAGCACACAGAGCCCTGGGGAAGGCATTGAAGAAGCCTCGAGTGAAAGCTAGCAGATGTCTCATGTATCTTTCTAGCTGAGAAAGAAACCCCAAACATCATCAGCCTTCTTGAGCCAAGTTATCTTTCCCTGGATGCCTTAATTTGGATATTTTTACAGTCTTGCCTTAATTTGGACATTTTCACGGCCTTAGAACTGTAAACTTGCAACTTAATAAATTCCCCTTTTTAAAAGCCGTTTTCTGGTATATTACATTCCAGCAGCTTACAAACTAAAACAGATTTTGGTACCAGAGAATTGGGGTATTGCGTTTTGCAAATATCAAACATGTTGGAACGGCTTTTTAAATGGATAAGGGTAAGATTCTGGAAGAGTTTTGGGAGCTTGATAGAGAAGGCCTAGAATGTGTTGAAGAGACTACTGGTAGAAATGTAGACTCTAAAGATACCTCTAATAAGGCCTTAGACAGAAATGATGTATATGTTATTGCAAACTGGAAGGGAGACATCTGTGTTTTAAAGTGTCAAAGAATCTGGCAAAATTGACTGTTGGTTTTAGATAGAAGGCAGGTTTTAAAAGCCACAAACTTGGATATTCAGCAGAAGAAATTTCCATTAAATGTGGAAAGTGCATCCTGGTTTCTCCTTGCAGCTTATAGCTTAATGTGACAGGAAAGAGAGAAGCTAAGAACTGAGCTCTTGGGTACAAAGAAAACAGAAATTGATGTCCTGAAAAATTCTAGACTTCCAGAAAGGGGGACCCCAGAGAATAGTGCCCCGCTTGAGGATTTAACCAATCATGAAACTAGTCAGCCATTTCAGAAAAAGCCAGGATTGGAAATGGAGTTATTCAGGAAGGATTTGTGGAAAGTCCTTTTGTGTTAATGCCATGATCGCAGTGTATTGCATAGAAAACCAACAAGAGTGTTGTGAGATCTGTATAAATGGAACCACTGCCAGTCTGGACTAACAGGGAAAGAAAAGGGACAAATTGGAGGAAAAAGCTTCAGAGGCAGAACCATGGAAGCTAAGATCTGAAGTCAAGAATCCTCAGGCCAGGATTGTGGGTCCACCCAAGCACTTGGAGAGGGTGAGTTTGCCCTGAAGGCAGAGGGTGGACTTCCACCTGGTTGCTCAGGAAGAGTTGTGCTCCCTCATGCCTTGGAGAGGATGGACACATTTCTTCGGGATTTGGGAGAACCTGGCTGCCACCCCATTGTTCTGGAGAGGTTGAGCATGTGCCCTGGAGATGGCAGAGAGCAGAGGTGCAGCCCCAATGTTTAGCCCTGAGAAAAAAGTGGTCTCTCCCAGTGTCCCCCAGGATTGCATTTGGACAGAGCTGGGCCACTGTGTAGGCCCTTGGAAAGGGTGTGACTGCAGCTTTCCAAGAGAATAATGAGAGAATTATTCAGAAAATTGATGACTGTCAGACTTTAACATTTAATGGCTTTTGCCCTGTAGGTTTCCAGAACTGTTTCGGTTCTGTGACCCCTGTGTTCCTTCCAGTATCTCCCTGTGGAAATGGGAATATGTACCCTATGACTGCCCCTCCCTTGTATATTGGCAGCAGATAACTTGTTCTGAGTTTTACAGGTCTAGAGCCAGAAGAGACTTTTGTCTTAGTACAGACCATGCCTGTAGATGATTTTGATGAAATTTTGTACTGTTTCTTTGTATTGTAGTTGTATTGTTACTGAAGTGGTTTAAGACTTTCTGATATTGTTATGGAATGAATGTATTTTGCATTTGGAAAAAACATGTCTTTTTGGGGTACAAAGGGTGGAATGTACCGGTGTGAAGCTATTATGTACCCCAGAAAAAGCCATATTCTTTAATACTCATTCAGTACTGTTGGGTGGCATCTTTCTGATTGTTTCCATGGACATGTGACCCACCCAATTGTGGGTGGTAACTTTTGATTAGATGGTTTGCATGGAGATGTGTTTCTACCCATTCAAGGAGGGGTTGCTTACTGGATTCTTTTAAGAAGGAAGCCATTTTGGGAAAAGCTTTAGAGCTAGCAGACTGGACAGAGCCCCAAAGAAGCTGTTGAAGAAGCCTGGGGAGAAAGTTAGCAGATATCGCCATGTGCCTTTCCAGCTGAGGGAGAAACCCCAAACACCATTGGTCTTCTTGAGCCAAGGTATCATTCTCTGGATGCCTTTATTTGCATATTTTTATAGCCTTGCCTTAATTTGGCAAGCCTTAATTTTCACAGTCTTAGAATGGTAAACTGGCTGCTTAATAAATTCCCTTTTAAAAGCCATTCCGTTTCTGGTGTATCACATTCTGGCAGCTTACAAACTAAACATTTTTCCAAAGGGGATTTATATATGGCTAAAATCAGATGAAAAGATGTTCAAAATCACTATCTATTAGGTAAATGCACATTCAAACTACAGAATACTTTACACTGACTAGAATAGCCACTATTGAGAAAACAGAAAACTGTAAATGTTGTAGAAGATGTGGAGAAATTGGGACCCTTATTCCTATTGGTGGAACTGTGAAATACTGTAGTTGCTCAGGAAGACAGTTTGGCTGATCCTAAGGAAGCTGTATATAGTATTGCCATATGATCTGGCAGTGTTGCTACTAGGTATATACCCAGGAAATCTGAAAGCAGGGATGTTATTAGACATTTGCACACTGATGTTCATAGTAGCATTATTTACAGTTGCCCAAAGTTGGAAACAACTCAAGGGCCCATTAACCAATGAATGCTCAAAAAAATGTGGTAAATACATACAATGGACTATTATTCATCTGTAAGAACAGTGAATTCTTGATGAACGTGATAACATGGATGAGCCTTCAGGACATTATGTTAAACAAAATAAGCCAGAAACAAAGGAACAAACATTGTATGAGCTCAGTTACATGACTTCATTATAATAAGTAAACTAACTGAACTAAAACGTTAGAAAATATAGGTTATCAGGAAATAGAATGACTGCATAAAATTCGT